>SOPF01027895.1:71498-124744 GCA_012979155.1 Hypericum perforatum
GCGTGTTGATACAGTGGAGCTAGTCGATCAAATCACGGGGCGTTACAGATGGTCAATCGAAATTCATGAAATTCGATTGTTAATCATTCTTGATTGTCCAATTTTTTTAAATTTGAATTCTGAATTCTGTGATCAGATAACATATCATTAAATTGCTACATCTTAAAACAAAGTTCAACGATGATCCATGTCCTGGCTATAAATTATGGAGAGAAAATAACTGACGAGTCACAATTTGGCTCCGAGAGAAATAAAACACAATTTGGATAAGACGACGTGTTCATGAGAGAAGCGCTTTGAGGAATCCAGTGAGTTGAGGTATAGGTTACGTGAGGTAGACGGTACCGCGGTGGCTCCACTTGTATTTTGCGGGCATGCCACCGCCCACCAATTACTGGTCGCCACTCAGCTCATCTCCTTTTGGACGGCCGGTCGTTTTGGCCCCACTCGTTCCGCGGGAGCCAGCCAGCAAGAGCAACCTCCAACTTCGCTAGACGTGATATATTTTTAAATTATATATGAATAGTTAGTTAATAATGTTGGTTTGAACCGGTGTTAAGAATTTTGTCATACTCGATACTTAAGTCGTGAGTTAATTGATACAGTAAAATGCATCAGTTGATATATAATATTAATAATTAGTGCGATGATAACGGGTAGGTTAATGATTTGGGGATTATAATATGAGCGAGATAATGTTGCAGGTTACCCTTTTAATATTGAAGGGACACGATCCAGATGCAATGCATGATTGTCTTGGAATCTTTGCTTCGTACTTTTGTGGGCAGTAGATCTATGCACTGACTTTATTTAATGGTGTTTTATATATTTGGACACCATATTATTTATTGTGTTAAACGAGTGTTTCATCTTCTTACAGATACGAAAATAATTAATTTATCGGAATTGATATATTATTTACCTTCAGTTAAGAACTTCAGAATTTTTTAACTTAATTAATCTACATTGGCATGTAAAATTTATTTTAAATATGGAAAATACATATAAAATGAGTTTTGTATATACATTTTGTAAAATAATATTATAATAAGTATTTATACAAATGTTTATACCAAATAATTACACATGCTAGTGATTAAACTTTTAAGGGTAATCGTCATTTCATTAACCAGTTTAATGTCACTATTACAACCATGGCAACTGCCACAAGAATCCAATCACCTTTGATGTCAATTGTGTATACGATCCTATGCTACCCATTCTACTAGCCAGACGTAAAATTATAATGTATACACTACCTACTTAGTAACTACCTTTCAATAAGTAGTATTTTCCTCGCAAAATATAAGGTTGTACTTGTACCCACCTAGTGGTTAAACTCTGAAACCTGTTAATACTTTGTAGGTTTTGTGCCTCTTGGTCGAATGTCTTTTAACTCATACAATAAATTAATCTTGTATCCGCTGAAATGATCTCCTTCGTGATCATGTCTCAGCCAGTCAAACTTTGGACTTCACCCTACATGAGTGAGAACAATGCTAGTGGACCAAATGGTCACTCACGTGATCATGTCTCCGCTTTTAGTTGATAAGCAATAAATCACTGACTAATGATTCCATTACAATCATGAAACTGTAAAAGAAACAATATCGATGTGGACCCACAATCTCTGTAACGTGGAAACATAAAATTGGAAGGTTAAAAGTATGGTCTAAATGTAAATCAGTGTCTCTGTCTTTACCTTTACAGTGGATAGATACCGACTCTATAATATTATTTTAAAAAAAAACTCTATGATTCAAACGTTTACTCCATATTATGGATAGAATAACGACAGTCCGTTATGATGGATTACCATTTATTCGTTGAGATTAAAATATAATATTTTCTCAATTGATAATTTTTTATAATATGATTACAAATGTTATGTCTTAAATCTTGGATCTCCTTGTTTATAAAAAAATATTGGATCTCCATGTCATTTGACAAAAGATAATAATTTTGTTGGACCCGACGAAAAAAGTAGAAATCACCAAAGATCCACTGAAGATAGATTGTGTTTGCACGTAGTTGACAAAGTTGTTCGCTTTCATGGAAGCCAGCGAAAATATTTATAAGCATTTTTATGTCCATAATAGACTTCTTTTTATTTGTTTCTTATAACCAGAAGAAACTTTTAAAAACATATAATTATGACTCGTGCAATTGTGGGCATATGCTAAAAAACACCCACATACAGTCCAATACATTCGCTAGATTAAATATTTCAGAATAGTATGTTATAGTAAATAACGAGGTGAATATTCTAATGATATAGATTCCAGTTGCCAAGTTAGGTTTGTGAATTATTGTGTAGGTTGCGTTTGGATTTAATAATAGGTTCTTTGTTTCCCTACTACCAACCGATTATTCCTATGCTGCTAATTAAGTTCTCATATACAGATAATTAAAAACACAGCAAATTCAGAAGAGAAAGAAGAAGAAAAAAAAAACAGCTCCAAAACTATTGGCGTGTCAAGATTTTTTGGGATTGAGAGTACGCGGTAAATATGATTTGATATATATTATAATTATGATTTTACTAATCTATAATAATATGGTTGACGATACACAATTTATTATATCTAGTAAGTTGTATTAAAAACTTTCAAATTTAACACTTGGTATAAAAAATTTCCCATAAAATTACTGGCGACGTTGACCACCTCATCCAGTCAACCAGAGAAGGAAATCATAACTTTTATAAAAAGTAACGTTGCAAAATTTATGTAAGGAACTCAAAGTTTGGCGAGATAAATTAGACAAGAAAAATATCCATAGATGTCCATTAATACGATACGATGAACCCGAACCCGATTCCATTCACAATAATTAGAGGGGAAAAGAGAGTGCTTAAGTGGGACAAGTTCAACCAAACAGAGCATATGCATGGCGTTTTCACTACCTTTTTTCATATTTTGTATCGGTGATACAGTGTTATTAGTGGAGGTGCATTCAAATTATCGGTGATAATTTTTTAAAGTGAATTTAAAATATCCTATCACTGTTATTAATCGTTTGATCAGTTATGTTTTTATAACAAACGAGAAGGAAAAAGACAAAAGACATTAATATGGATACCTAGTTTGATAACTAGTTTGCAATCGCAAAAAAAAAAAAAAACTCAATTATGGATGTTCCCGTCCATTTCCTCGACAATAGAACTGTCCCATATCATTATGTTACGCGTGATTTTAATAATATCGGCACCCGTGTGATGTGTGAATGTGATATACCCCATCAATATCCACTAGCAATCAGATTTACCAATTATATTATCCTTGGTCAATACTTCTATTTACTTGTACACATTTTATCCGCCCCTCAAAGGGAAAAACTCTGATGATATATCATTATATATGATACAATTATATGTGAATTATTGCGCGTACATCAATTGTGATACTCGAGTGTCATTACCAAAATTCATACTCAATAAACTATTTAATAAAATTGTTAAAAAAAATGACGAAGAGTTCTCGCTTACTGGTGTCCGCCAGATTTGGTGGCATTCGTAAGGGGTGAGGAGCTTGGTCTAACCGACACTGGTCTTTTGATGTTCATGAGGTCTTATCGGTTGACTTTTTTGGTTTAATTTTTATTTTTATTTTGGATTCTTAATTCGACTTAAATAGGTTTTTTTGAATTTTCAATATTGTAAATTATATAAAGACATGTTACCTATAGTTTTGTGTGACTTTTTGACTTGTATTCATCAATAAATTTTTTTTTCTCACTGTCAACGTAGGCATTAGGCTGGATCATGTTATATCTTACGTCTGTATTTTTATACAATTTTGTTCCCAAGTTGGTAAATTTCTAATAATTGGTATTAAAGTTTTTGATAGAGGATGTCAGATGTCATGGAAAAGGCATGTTAAAGATCTTCTCATGCAATAAGGGATGATCATTGCGCTCTTGGAGAAGAAATTCAAGAAGATGGAAGAACAAGTATAGAAGGAGATGGAGGCAAACATGGTGGCGGAGAATAAGCGCACGTGAAGAAGTATTGTCCAAGTAGAACTCAGGACTGCGAGGGGGGATCGACATCCATGAATTCAGTTTCTTATTCAAATGGGTCAGATATTAATTATCTTTTTATTTTGACATGTCCAAAGTATTCAAATTCCTTTGTTTTCTTTAGCGCCTATTTCTTTCGTATGATGCCAAAAAAGATTGTTCAATACTTACAAATTCCTTGAGATAGATATAGCGACTATGGGTGATAATTTTGCTGATAAGATCACTGCTATAAGTGATATGTAAGATCGTATCGAAGAAAAATTATGTAGGGTTAGGTATGTTCTAAAGTTGAAGAAGAATTTGATTTTAGGAGCCTTGGATTATATGAGTATAGAAATAAGGTTGTAGGTTGTCTGATTGAGATGGAGAAGGATGCTAAAGTAGTGATAGAAAATAAAAGAGATGCTAGAAATACCTAAAGATTAGTGGAGGTAATGTTCTGGGTGGAGTCATATCCATGTGTTCTAATGGAGATGAGAAAAGCTTAAGTCATACGAGGTTGGTTCACATGAGAGAAAAAAGGTCTGGTATGAATAGTTTGAGTAGAGTTGGAATTTGTAGAGACATGGGTATCAAGCTATAGTTGCTTCGTTGGGATATGATTGACATGAAGTAATGGTTATTTTGTAAAAGCTTTACTAGTTGGACCTTGTTATGGTTGTCTAAAGGATCTTATTATGAAAAGTTATTGATGACACCGCATGTGAATCTAGGCCAAACAATAGAGTTCGAAGTATGTTGAAAATTTTACTATGTGAAACAAAAAGTAGGTCATTGTAAATAGTTTGGTTTGAGATAAGAAAGTATTATGGAAAAACAAGTCAAGGTTATAGAACATGCGACTAACTAGATAATAGAGGGCGCATCTATTGACTGCAAGGTTGTTTCTGCAGGTGAATTTACAAGTTGAGATTCGATGGAGATGGAAAAAATAGCTCAAGTAAGCTCGGAAGCTCGAATTTGGAAACTAACTCTAAGTGATTGAACTAAAGGAGGTGAGAAAATTGAGATGGTCTGATTGATGATGACGATTATATATGGTTCGTGGAGGAGTAAATAAAGTTAGCTTAGTTTCTCAAGATTTCACGATTTTCATGGGGTAGTACTTTGTCAATGTATAATTTGTTGAAGTTCGGGTGAAATTTCATGGTTCTTTGCAAGAGACGAATTCTCATTAAGGTGGAGATTGTTGGATGGCGAGGAATTTTTGCTTGCTCGCGGCTAGATTTGATGACGTATGCAAGGGGGTCATATGTTTGGGCTGACGGACAATAGCTTGTTGGCGAACGCTAGGCCCTATCGGCTGAATTTTTTTGTTTAGTTTGTATCTTATTTTGAACTCATAATTCGATTTAGATAGTTTTTTTTAATTTGAATGTTTTATATTATGTAAAGATATGTTAATTAAGATTGTGTATAAATTTATGACTCGTATTTTTAAAAAAATTTTCTTTTCTGATCATGAACTAAGATATTAAACTGAATCACATATATATTATGTCTGGATGAATTCCTAACACTAGTAAGTTCCCGAAAGAAATGGCGATTTAATTATCATGGTCAAGTTACATGCTTCCACAAAGATACCTTTTTTCTTTAGAGTTTCTACGGACTCACCAAAGTCATGGAGGTCGGCAAGAGCTATCGACTGGAAAGGTCTGTTAACGAAAAATTATATCATGTCAGTCACTTCGTTCTTTTATTCAATATCTACCTTTTGAAATTGGTACAAGGAACAAATGAATATCATACTTTTAGTTTTATTCCTATCAGAGCTATCGAATTATTTAGTTATCAGCAAGTTTAGATAAATTGACATATTTTTGTTTTAATTGAAATGAATTTGATTCATGTGAACCAACTTCATTAATTTTCTTCTCTTTAAGAGTTTTGTACAATCTTTTTTGGAAGAGTGAATTTTTTAACCTTTTGAAACTGAAATATACCAATTACCAAAAGAATAGATTAGTTTGATAATAAAAAACTATTATGTTTGTCATCCCTTTGAATTTATAGGTAACTAACACTTAAATAAATAAATAAATAATTTTATCATAACTAAAGAATTCGATAACCGTTCCTATCTTACGAAAATTCTATCCAAATTAATTTTGTATTAATTGACTCACAATATATTTGGATACAAATGCACATCAACCAAAAAGAATTTATAGTTGATCAAAACTCAAAGTCCAAAAAGATGTCCAAAAATTTGTATGCCAAAGGATGAGAATGTGCTAAACCATGAATATCTTTTCTCCAAATGGTTTGGCATAATTTGGAATAGCCCACTCCTTTTCTTTTCTCTCTCCACTCTTATTATTATCCCATTCGCACCGGCCCCTTGCCCTTCAAATTAGGCTTTTTTCTGAAGCCATGGACCACAAAGGCACTTCAAGGCATTCTTAGCATATGGACCACAGGACCACTTGCCCTCTTACCAATCTATGACAGTGATTGAATTTTCTTCAACTCCTATCGCTACAGTTTCCATATTTTCTTCTATCTTTTCTTGCGTTCCCTCTGATGTCACTTCTCTGTTCAAATTTTAATTTCTCCCAAGGTACAATTTCTAATTTTAGCCTCTCCAGTCCACTTCAACTTCAGGGTTGGTTAATTCATACCTCTTACTCCGATGCAGTCTCTCGATATTATACTTTCTACGTATCGTCTCGTATAAAGGAAAAGAGGGGGCAGAGCAAAAAAAAAACATTTAACATTTAGACGTGTAATTAAGATTAATCTGATTTCAAAAGGGTAGGAATAAATTAAATACAAGTCACGTATAATAAAAAAGACGACAAAAGTGAACAGGTGCATGCAGAGGTAAGAGGCCTGGGCCCAGATACAATTACGCTTTCGGGTCATTTTCGGTGCCTTAAGGGAGACTGGCAAGGAAGTCCACACATATCTTCAACTGCGAAATATTATCCAACACTTAATCTACTATATATGATACACATTCAAAATCAGGTAAAAGGGACATCAACTACCCCACCAACTAATTTAGGTGACAAGATAGATGAGGGAAAAAAGGGCATCTAAGGGACAATATTTCTACTTCATTGGAAAAGAGAGAGAACATGCAACTATTGTCTTTCTATACACTATTCTAGCTCTAGTCTTGTCACACCAAAACCTAGCACACAACAAATGTACTATGTTTCTTCTAATATAGGTCGATAGTTAATTATACAATATGGTGTAATATTTTGTTATGCAACATACGTATATCACGCAAGTAAAATGAAGTTAAGTGGTCTGACATGATTCGTTCACAATGTAAAAATTGCAGATCTACAAACAAATATTAATAGAATTGGAACAACAGAATCAAATCAGGGACAGATACTATGACGAACCAAGTCGATAATCGTATTCTGATACAACAATTTCAGGCAGCTCCAACGACACGGAGATGGAACGGCGGGCCGCGACAAAAAATTGGCTCCTCGGCCGAAGTCGTTCTTGCACGGGTTCTGAGAACTTCATTAGCATCTTCTATTACGGCAGCAGCTACAAGGGTATACTCACCAGGAACAAGGAAATACAGAGAGAAGGAATGCTTGGTTTCTTGGAGTGGTGGAGCCTCCAGTACGATCCCATTGAGAACGCCTATCACCACCAAACAGAGGTAATAAGTTAGTTCAATAACGCACCGTACAAAACCGTACCAGTAAATATAGCACAGAGCATGCCCGTCCAAGACAACTTACCAGCCCATAAGACGGTTGACTTGTCTCCCTCGAGGCAATTCTCTCCTGCCACATCTCTGCATGTGATACTAAGGCTCATCTTGATGGTCTCTTTCGTGTTATTATGAACTAAAACCTCCATCGGACTCATCTCATGTGCTAAGACAGAACCTTGGGATGTGGGAGATTCGGCTGGTTCTAAAACAGAACCAACTCTAATAAGCTTGAAGCTAAACGTTAATGGATCCGGTAGCAACACATCCATCACGGATGTTTGGAGTGCTGCCTGAATAGCATCTTTGATATTTAATTCTCCGGAGCTATTGCGTCCTGATTGCCACCGAACCTTGATTCTGGAAATAAGATTTTTTATAGAAGCAGTTAGTTCAGCCTTGATATCCTTCTCTTTGAAGCTTGAGTTTCTGCTACCAATAGCTCCACTATCGTGAAAATCCTTGGCAAAGAATGAACCGTCCAGAATAGGTAGCTTAAAATGCTCCAGTGGGATTAATACCCTTGCTGAGTACTCCCGATCAATCCTGGTCCTCGGAAATCCATGTTCCACGACAGCATGGTCACTAGACAAGCCGTCTCCGTTGCTATTTAGATGAACTGATACACTAACTTCAAACACAACGTCGGTTGGGTTAGACAATTCTAATTCCAGAAAGCGCAGTCCCCAACTCCCTCTAAAAGGATTGATCTTTGTGATGCCATCAGTTTTGCTATCAGCATCAACAGCTTCTTTGCTCAACTCATCTTCCTCCTGCATCCCCTTTGGAAGAACTTCACCCACACGAGCCGGAATTTCCATTGCTAGCAAACGACCTTTCACAAAGGACAAACCTTGCAGAACACAAATGTGCAAGGGAACAACTAGGCGTCTCCCAGGGGGCAGGGTAGATCCTTTTGTTAAAGAATCTTCAGAATCCATAGATGGGCCTGAGCAAACAAGTCACAACAAGCTAGCATGTTAAAGTTACATTACCTGAGAGCCTAACATATCGATAAAGCTGAAATTAGTGGTCCAAGTCTTGGACGAATCATACCATAATAATAGACCCGAACTCAATCTGATTATGGTTTAATTCAGAGCTATCAAATATTTCTCGGAATGAGGTTTTACACGCTTTCTGCAAACTTGGAACAATTTATTCAAGGTGAAAATTAAGGGCATACCGGCATAGTGAACCAGCAAAGTTGGGCTGCTAGCATCCTTCATCTGCCTCACCAAGCTTCCTGACGCATATTTTGCTGCAGCAATGTCAGGATCCAATGGCCCAAGTTGCCAGGCTTTCAAGGTCACAGGCAAGATTACTTCTGCACCAGGCTTCAGAGGAAGAACAGATTTCAAGATTTCATACGGCAAAGAGACGATAGAATCTTGATTTTTTCCCGATATTGAGATATGTGCTTGGTCAACTGGAACTGTGCCAGCATTTGCCAGACTAATCCTCACATCACGTATTTCACCTTCATACAATACTATGGCACCATCACCACCAACAACGTGGGAAACTAGCAAAGGTAGTGAGGGTATAACGGAAATATTAGGGGCAGTTACATTTTTTAACTTTGCAGATCCACAGCATCTGAAAGGATCAGAAAGTACAAGGCCTTGTGCTGCACCATGCAGCAAATCGTCAACATCTTTGAAGTGGTGCTCAGTAATGACGCCAAAACAATGAACAATACACCCTGGAATTGTGACTGGCCCAACTGACGTTGGAATTCCAGATAATGAAATAACCTTTGATGAATTAGGTGGAAGATCTACCGAAATAGGAAAAGCATCGAAATTCCCCGAATGCGCGGAAAGGTAGATACTATCCACCCTTAGATGAAAACCACAAGGGTTCGCCAGCTCCACCAATACCTGGACTGGTTCTCCAACAATCCAAATTAACTCCTGCTTACTGTTATCACTTGGTTCCGCTTTGCTGAATGGTGTATAAATGAAAGGTCCAGAAGGAGCAGATCCTGCCCACCAATCCTCTCTAGCCGGATTACGTTTTACAATATCCATTTGAGAAGGATGAACGGGAAAAGAAAACAACCTGGAAGAAAGCAAACCGATGACAATATATTACATCTAAAAAAGATATTATTGGGAATTATAAAAGAAAATGATACAATTTTGTTTATTTCCAACAAAATAATTAAGATACTAAGCGACCAATTCCAGGGAACAGAATGGTGTGCTTGGAATGTCATTTGGAGGAAAAAAAAAGAGAGAGCAGAGGTGCACAGTAAGGTTCATAAGTGACAGCCTGTAGCAGATAAATGATAACGGCACACATAGATTCATCTAGTAATTACCTTGTTATTCAGAACTCAATAACTAAATCATGCATTTGCCAACAAAGAAGCAGACATGGCAATGCCGTTCTGCCAAAGGCCACATGAAATAGAATCTTCAAGTTTTGATACTTTCATTTATAAGTATGCACCGCATTATGAGAATAGTCAAATATTAAAAAAAATAAATCAACAAGTTGCTAAGATAGCAGCAATCACCCACCATTACACAAAAGTTTTGTGATTACTAATTAAAAAAAAAACACATACACAGACTTGCAAGAACGATTGTGTGCAGCATATAATCCCGGTCAGATATGAGATTTTATTTACAAGAGCAAGTACCTCACAAAAGGCAAGGCAGGATCGGCACAGCGAGTGCTTGGAGGCAACCTTTCAGCTGCGTTACCAAGAGCGCTGGCAAGACCATTTTGTCCCGCAGGTGTGATTAAGGGATAATAGGATCTCAGCAAGCGTGCAGCAGCACTCCATGCAAAAAGTGGATCACCTGCACGAACTGCAGACAGCAATATCTCCCTCAGTACAACCATCTGCAGCGTGCTCCACTGAGACTCAAATAAAGACACGATTGACTGGTGATGCATTTTCCCGATATCTGCATGACTTGATCCAGTCTCCTGTTATTCCAAAAAAGATAACCATACCAGGTCCCGTTCATGCCATACAAATGTAAGATATGAATCAGTGCTGGGCTCAAAGTTCAAATAAATTATACCCACGATAAATCTTGCAGAAAATATTATATGACAAGCAAGGATGTAAGAAATATGATATAGGAACATGCTGATTACAGGACGGTGTTCAAAGACAAATTTTTTCCTACGCGTGTGAGGGCTGTTGTTTTAACTCCTATGTGTGTTCAGAAAAGAGCTGTGGCATCATTTCATTTTCTTCGTAACGAATATCAAACTACAAAGGAGTGAGAATGAGTTGAGAATCATTAAAATTTAAGGATATGACTCACAATAGTATGAGAATGATTAGAGATGGCTGCTCTGCTCTGAACACGGTAAGCCTTGGTAGTCAATGCTAAAACTTGCAAGGCACTTATTGCAGCCAGTCTATTGTCTTGTTGTAGATACAACTGGGCTACCAGCCTAGAGAAAAAGGCAGCTTTCCTCTGGTAACCAAGTTTTCCAAATAAGCGAGCCACTTCGACATATAGTATCAATCTGTCACTTGCATCAATCAAAGACTTTGCTCCATCAGCAGCACTAGTCAACAACTCTACCACATCCTTGGCCATTTCTCTTCTGGATGAAGTAGGCAATGGGGGTTGTAAATTATTGTCAGGATCAATACTTGAAACTTAAATGACTGCAACAATTATTTGAAACTTAAATGAATGAGATGACAGAACAAGTAGTTTTTTTTTTACCTACAAAGGAATCTGGCTAATTTCAACATAGCTTCAAGCTCAAAGCTTAACGGGGATACTCTGCAAGAAACCAAGATCAAAGTAATCACCACAGTTAATGACCAATATTTACCACATAAGATGTCCTGGCTGAGAGTATCAGTTCAAATATGAAACCAAAACAAATCAGACATGCTGGGATAAACTTAATTGCATAGAAAAACGATTACCAAATACTAGCACTATGGTACTGAAAAAAATGCTTGATAATTTCGAAAGTTATGAGCATGCCATATGGCAGAGATTTATTATTACAAGCAAACTGTTGACAATGAAACTGACAATGCCTCAGCCTCAAAGGCGAATACAAATGAGGTCCAGGGCCAAGGTTAAGATGCTCAAAGAACCACAAAATTCTTCAAAACGTAACCAAACTAAGAGCCCACTTCTTAATCAAAGTGGGGAAGCCACACCGAGAATGCTAGAAAGACAAAAGCAACATGACAACTTGAACAAAAAAGTTACCCACCTCTGAGCATTTTCTTGTATAAATGACTTCCTGTAATGCAATATCACACTGTTGTACCTATACTTGACCTCATCTTCCAAGGCGGGATCAGTTGGTCCTGTTTGGTCAATCTGAATGCATAAAGAAAAGTTAACTCATCACAAGCAAAATGCTTCTCAAAACAAAATGACAACCAGATCCATAATTCAGGAGTGGAAATATACAGAACAAAGTCAACTGGCACCAAAAGCAAGACCAAACCATCAGTTCGAAAGAAAAATTTTGAAAGAAATCTGTCGAAAATTTTCATCTATAGGCCATTGGATGGACAGGTTCAACTTAACAGAGTCAAATGGAGGCCGCATACTAAGCTAACCAACCACATTGATCATGTCATACAACATTTAAACCAAGATGCTAAGACACCGACTAGATACTATTTTCAGTTTATTTTGCAGGCAGGTCAAGAGTTCAGGACATGAGTGACTAGGGAACGGAATAATCCTGAGCTAGCTTCCTAAGACTTATTTCCACGTACCAGTAAAGCACAGACACTACCCTCCAATGCTCCAGCATACCAGAAGAAATCCCCCGTCAATCTGGCCAGCTCCAATGCTGTCGAATAATGGGCATTAGCATCAACAGGAGACCCCGCCAACAAACAGTAATCCCCAATAGTTTTTTGGGCGCGGCCGAGCCTTCTCTTCTTAGCCTTGATCACCTACATCCAGTTGTTGCTCTTACGTTCTTTTAACAACAATTCCAATTCCAACCAAAGAAAGAAAGAAAAAGGCACACTGCGTAAAGCATTTATCATTCCCCTTCAAGAATAGGACACCTAAAATTAAAACCTCCTCTGAGCTAAGACTGGCTTGAGAATCCAAGGGTGTCTTGAGAATAGCCCCAGTGGACTCTGCCTGAAGCACCCACTTCTCGAACTCCATTAGCAACGAGGCGGCGATGTCCTGCATCATTGTCTGCAAGTGTATCTCCTGCTTCTGCTTATCCCCAGGCGGGAACAACCTCAGGTTATCTCCTTTCTTCCCAGCATCCTCCAGCTGCCACCACACAAACAAACCAAGGTCATCCCAGGGTCAACAACGTCATTATAACAGTTATCCAAAATTTAACAGAACACAATCATCAACAACCACAGAGCCACGACTTCATCAAAGAGATTCAGGTTTATAGATCCTAGGGCACCATTGAGCTCTATAATACAATTTGTGCTACAAAACTGAAATCCACAAAAACCGATCGCAGAATAGACACAAGAAAATGTCATCAACCGCTGCCGAAAATCAAAACCGAACGTGAACACTGACAGTCGGTTACCTAGATCCCAGAAATTGAGCTCTAACATAAAATACACCCACAGAAATCGAAATCCGCATGGAATGCACAAGCGGAATATAAACAAAATAAAGGAGGAAGACAAGGAGAACATGATCATCAACAACGTCATTAACCACTATCAAAAACAAAACAGAACACGATCATCAAACAACCACAAAGCCTCGTCTTCCTCAGAGAGAGTCAGTTACGTAGATCCAGAGGCAACAATGCCGTTAACGGTTACCAAACACGAAACCTAACGTGAACAACAACAATCGGTTACCTAGATCATCCCAGGAATTCAACTCTATCATAAAATACACCGCGGAAAATAAACAAATGAAAACAAAATATAAAGGAGGAAGATGAGGATAGGAGAGAACCTGGGAGTCGCAAGGGGAGAAGGCGAAGCAGCGGCGGACGAGGGCGGAGGGGAAGGACTTGGAAGCGGAGTCGAACTGGCCGAGGGCGGAGTCGAGGTCGGGGGAGGAGGGGCAGTGGCAGAGTCCGATAAGGGCTAGGGTTTTGCGGTTGGACTGGAAGTCCTCCCACGGGGACGGGGGAGCCCCACCGAGCAGGAACTTGAACCGCAGCGACCCGTTATCCCACGGCTGCTGCGAGAACGGAGACTTCTGGTGCTCCGTGTAGAACGACGAGATCGCCGACAGAGGGATCCCTTCGTGCCGGGCGAACATAGCGTGGTACTCCCGGAGCGTCGCCGGCGGGACCTCCCCCACCGGGACCAGCGCCACTCTTATCATCGCCGACGTCTCGATGCTCACGTCCGGCTCCATTTCGGTTACTTTTTTAACTTCTTTCTGTTAGTTTGTTGCTGTAGATCTGGTTTAGTAGGTGGCGGTTTATCGATGCGGGTGGGGAGTGTGATCGGTGGAGAGGACATGAGAGTGTTGAGTTGGCGATTTTAGGAGTTAAAAAGTAACAATACAGGTAGTTATAGTTTTAGGAAATATTACTACTTATTAACTTGGAAAATTATGGAAGGATCAACATTTACATCGTTAAAATTTTGAAAATTAGTATACGGAAAAAACATTCATTGGATAGTTTATTCTGATAATTTTATCACATTTAAAATTTTTTATCTAGTTCAAACTTGGATTATTCAGTCCAGTTGATTTAATTGGCTGTAAAAAAATAGAATTAGAGATATGAATAATATCGCTAATATCATCTTTGAAGAGTTAGCTGCATAAATGAACTATACACCTAACTCGCAACCCTCTTATAATTTATAGGGATACTCAAGGTTTTTTTTTATATCATAATCATATAATCAATCTTTGGATTAATTAATGAAATAAATTTTATTAAATCATAAATTCACTTATTTATTGAAAGGTTATTTTACGGGGTCAAAATTTTATTACCTATCGATTCTTATCCAAGATATGTTGAAGTCAACAACAATTTCCACAAATTGTATTCGTCAAAAAATGTAATGGAGAAAATTATCAGAACCAAATTCACAACTTTTATTTTCTTTATAATTCTGGGTGAGTGCTTTTTTTTTTTGTTATCCAGTTTTGGTCATCACCTTCTTCTCCTTTTTATAGGAAAACTCCATTTTCTTTCATATCACTACCTCGTGATGATTTGTTATCCAAGTCTCAAAATTACTATTAGTAGCTGGCCATTGTGAGGGAAGATATTCCAAATGTCAAAGCTACTATTGGTAACTGGTTATTGTCAAGGAAGATAAGAAGTCCAAGTGGCAATGGCATGAATGCCAACAAAAAAATTATATGACATTAAGTCATATTAATTAGCCTATTGGATCCAATATAAACCATGATCAACATTGTTTGGGAGGGAAAAACTGACCAGAAAATAAAAATCTTATTTAAAGAAAAACAAAACAAAAAATTGTTTAAAGCTTAAAAAACTTAAGCCTAATAAATTAAATTAATATATTAAAAAAATTGAATTATTTGTTCTCTTTTGCTATTGCTTAAAAGCAGAGTATTACTGTTGATTCTACTTATTTTTTAGGAAATATTACTACTTCGTATTAGCTAGGAAAATCAACTTAGCAAAGCATAATTGGAGGTAGGGAAATAATTCGTAGTTGCGTTGTTATCGCCAAAATTTGGAAATTTAGCACATAATTCTTTTCGGCTATTGAGGGCGAGAGATTGTTCAGCCACTCGTAAGAATCTGTTTTATAATTTGTTGGGCAAATTACCCTCAAGTTCCTGGTTTTTACTGAAATCTCCTATTGAGTCCTTCCTGTTACATAAATAATTAATCCGTCCCTGTTTTATTCAAAAATGTTTGTCTCGGGTCCCCACCGACCAAATTGGACTTTATTTTTAATTTTTTGTCATATAAAATGACTATTTTACCCTTCACAAAATGACAAAAATATGATGAAATTTGTCGTTTTATGAAGGGTAAAATAGTCATTTCACATGACAAAAAATTAAAAATAAAGTCTGATTTGGTCGGTGGAGACCCGAGGCAAACATTTTTGAATAAAACAGGGAATTAGTACTCAGTTATGACAAAGGAGGGATCCAATAGGAGAATAATGTAAAGATCAGGGACCTGAGAGTAATTTGCCCTACTTTATTTTGGCAACATGTTCTTCCGAGGCATACAAATTACAAATGAGAGTAATCGAGTATATAAGGAATGTCGAAGCATTTGTGTTCTCCGATTTCAACTATAAATAGTTTCAGCTGTCAAATAATCTTTGGATCTGGATCATAATACCGATCATCTGTTTCTGTTATAGACGTTATGTCACGAAAGCTTGTAGAAATAGTTCGTACATCATATTGAATGGCTTTAAATTCTGTCTCGAGGGAAAATGAGGCCAAAATTGGAGCAATGTGATTTTATACAACCTATATTGGATTAATTGGGAATTAATTGGAGATGTTTAAAATATCATTTCCAATCTGTTTAATGATTTCTAGATTAAAATTATGTCTTTAAATTTAATATCTCATTCTCATTAATGTTCGAAAGTATAATTGAAATTAGACAAATAAATATTTAACTCTTTTTCCTAATTATATTCTATCTTCTTTATCAACATTTCAAACTTTTAAACAAATTTGTTTTGATCCACCATTTTTTTATTTGCAAAATTTTTTACAATCTTTTAAAAAGTTATTCCAATTAAAAAATTTAATTTATTCTCTATATTCTTCAATATGAACTAGAGGACTTCCTTGAGAAGGTAGAGGGTGAACCGATTTCCCTAAGATGGCCACCGATGACCCCTTCCAAGTCCGGGAGGATGGTCTGCGAAGACGAGCTGGAAGAGAAGTTTCTTGAGTATCGAGTCAGGATCATCGGAGTCGATGACTGGGGCAGCTCCGTCGTCGAAGGGGGCTTGCCCTATCATGGAGTTAAGATGAGTCTCTGAGGAGCTCCGAAAGATGACGACTTTGATCTCGGATCAAACGGCGCGGACGCGGACACGATGATTGTTTTTGACGAGGTCCTTGGAAAGGTAGAGAATGTTGTCGCTCGCGAAGCAGCCCTACTGGTACATCATAAGGCGCTTGACGTGGGGTAGAGTCTGAGGAACTTGGTGAGCTAGTAGTCGATACCTAGCATGTCCTGGAAATGGTGTAGAACGTGTAATCATAAAATGAATTTTGATCAGTGTATGATTTGTTAGTTTTTTAAAATTTAGATTTTGAATAATCATGGTTTGAGAAATTATGTGATATTTTTAATAATTTATTTATTTTTTGTAATTTTTAAACCTGTATATCCTTTTTTTAGCTTTTTAGTTAATTTTAGTATACCAACTATACTCATAAATGTAAGACACCCTTCTTTAATTTTTTTTTTGTGCGGAGATTTAACTAATCTGCAACGCTTTTTCAAATTTCTCACAATGATAGCAATCACAAATGTTGTATCTAAAATGCATTATAATTCAACTTCAACTCACATGCTATACAGTTTGTTGGTTCGCATTTGTGCATGCGATTCGATCAACAAGTTTACAACAGTGCAAAAATTTAAAAGACAAATAAGAAAACTTGTTTTGACATGGGTGATGTGATTGATTTTATCCCTTCAATTCTTTGTTAGACATACATCATAGTCACATACACATTATAAAGGAGTCAAGTTACTTATAACATATAACGGATTGTGTTAGGAGCCAAACAACAAACATTACTGATGTAAGAGAGATAAAGATGTCTCTTATGTAGACCGTGTAGCGTCTATTATTGTAATTTGGAGTCATTCTTGTCCGATCTCTAATATGAAGTTTGTGATTTTTGGATATATCCGGAGCTTTCATGTCTTATTCTAAATTTCAACTATAAATAGTTGAAGCATTTCTGTTCTCTAATTTCAACTATAAATAGTTTTAGCTGTCGAATCATCAGTGGATCTAGATCATAAATTTGATCATCTTCGACCTATCTTCAAAATAAATAAATAAAAAATTTCACTCATCTATGTCAACTCAACTCATTTATTCAACTTTCTACTCATGATCATATCTCTACCTCAATTCATTCTCAATAAATAAATAATAATATCTAGGAAAAAGTACACTTAGGGTCCATGTGGTTTGACCCATTCTCAGATTGGTCCCTATGGTTTAAAACGGCAATACCCGGTCCCTGTGTTTCCAATTTTCACATCTAAGTCCACCTGTTTCGGTTCGATTCAAAAATTCGAAGCTCGATCTTACGATTCCGATGACAAAAACATGTGAAATTGGTATCTACACATCGGGGGCACTTCGAGGAGTCAACTGGAGTCGACAATCGGCATTAAAAATGCTAAATTTGTTCGGACCAAAATGAACAAAAATGAATCGAACCGGATCAGGTGGACTCAGATGTGAAAATTAGAAGCACGGGAACTGGGTATCGCCATTTTAAACTACAAGGACCTATGTGGGAACGGGTAAAATCACAAGGGCCCTCGGTGTACTTTTCCCTAATATCTATATCATTCACATCATCAACTCAATTCACTTTAATTTTTCTCTTATCCACATATAATCTAATATGATTTTGTAAACTTGTAAACATTTTATAAATATTTGTAAATATAATTTTTTAATTAACTTTAAGAATTTAATTTCAAAAAAAAAATATAATTTCTTGAAGTAAAACATTAATTAGAAATAAATCGAATTGCAAAGAGAAAATATGATTATTTGCATATTATTTAATTTTTTAAAAGTTATAAATAACTATAAAAAAATCAATACAAACCTTATTTTGAAAAACTAATTTGGACGAATAATATCGTGTCAAGTATACGAAATAAAATAAAAGAAGCAAAAAAAATAGCCACATGGACGAGACGACCCGAGATGAGTGTCCGCCTGTAGGCGTCCATCCTCCGCCAATTTTTTTCTTTTGTCTAGCGCGGCCAAAATTGAATGGCTTTAAATAGTTGTAGAAATAGTTCGGACATCATATTGAATGGCTTGATTTTATCCCTTTGAATTCTTTGTTAGATTAGAATGTATTTCAATACTTTGTTAGATTATACATACATTCTCATCATATATACATTATTAAAGGAGTCAAGTTACTTTTAACATATGACGGGTTGTATTAGGAACCAAACAACAAACATTACTGATAAGATATAAAGATGCCTCTTGTACAGACCGTCTAGCGTCTGGTACTGTGATTTGGAGTCATTTTTGTCCAATCTCTATATGAATTTTGTGATTTTTGGATATATCCGGAGCTTTCATGTCTTATTCCAAATTCCATTTTGCAGTGCTTTTGATTGAAAAAACAACTGAGGACATTTGATTTTTTGGTTTATACTACATATTATCCGATATTCATTTGACAAAGTATTTGTTCTCGAGTTGGGAATTAGCCATTGCACAATATGGATCGTGGGCCTGTCCTTGAGTTCAGGTTCTTGTTCATCTAAGATCTAATTGCATTATTATAACGGAATAATCAATTTAACAATACATAATGTAACGCTGTAGTACTCTTTTAACAATGATATGATGTAATGCTGTAGCAATTTTACCAGACCAAAACTATTATTGAAAAGAGAAAAATGTACCACCCTACCGGTACACTCCTTTTCAATTGCATGTCGTACGAGAATTGTTTTCCATGTATTAAATTTTAAATTATGGCCTAGATACTGTTTTATACTTTAATCGGATAGGCCCAAGATCCGATTGGGCCATCCACCAAATATTTTTAGCAGAGAGAACTTTTCAAATATCTTCAAATATCATACCCAATTTAAAGTGAGCGTAGACTCGCCGTAGAGTAGTAAGTAGCACATAAAAATCAAGTGTTCTCCGAAAACGAATCCCTTTTTGTCGAGTATCGACGAGAAAGTGAAAGTGCTAAACATTCCAACTATTGTGCAAAAAGAAATGGCAGCAACTATTCTCAAGTCAATCGAAAGTACGTGACTAATGATACTTGATTCCCAGCATCTGGAGCTAGGAAAAAAAATTTTAACCTCGAGACATTTCGGGGAATTTCAACATTTATACATGGTTATCGCTGTGGTCTAGTACTTCTCATGAAACTAGAAAAGCTTGCAGGAAAGGAAGAAACAATATTGCCTTCGCAGAGGCAATGCCGAGCATTCCATTTAACCCGCTCGGGCGAAGCAGCTGTGCTATGGGAGTATCCCCAAGTCGAAAATTGTACATTTAACGCAATATCATCTATGTCATCTACTTCCGCCGGAGGTCTCCTCCTCCTCCGGTGGGGTCATATTCAGATCGAATAATAATACCGGTCTGTCATGGTTTGAGACCGCGTCAACTAAGCTGCGTGCATCGCCAGGACTTTCGTCAATCTTGGAACGATTTTCTGCGACTATGGGGGCTGTTTGCTTGGACGAAGAAGAGTCTTCTTCTTTCAAAATGCATCGACTAACCGGGGATTGCTCTTGTTCATCGGATGAAGAGAACTGCAAGAGAACATGTCTGTCTAAGCTTCATAAAAGAAAAGCGGAACGAGAAAGATTGCGCGTCAATGGAAGGGGTCATCATATTCATACCTTCATCCTCTTCAAGCTCTGATTTCTGGCATTCTGTTCCTTGTATGTAGCTTGGAGCGTCGTTATCTCCTGGAATTAAGAATCACAGGATACATCACAAACACAGAACCTTTTGTTGGTTGAGTCAGAATTAAAGAACATGACAGCGACGGACAGCGTAATTCAACGACATTAAACGCAAAGGAATCCGAAGTTTATACCTTCCTCAGATGGACCCTTTCATTCAACAGAAAAGACTCCTCATCTTGAAGTTCTGCATACGTCTGCGATAGCAACAGAACGAGCTGATGAGTAAGAATTTAGCTGCAGAATATCCACATAACTCGCTACAAGAATACTGCAACATGCGAGTCACGGAAAGTGAAAGCATTACGATGCCAATCAACTTCAATTTCTCGTAGCCGTTGGCTTACCTTATATTTTCTCGATATCTTTGTGGATGCGCTAGTCGTCTCCCCGGAAACAATCTGGAAGTTTCAAACAGGTGAAAGTCATGAGCCAATCCCACCAAATCAAATCAAACAAGAATTTTCAGACCCCCAATTCGAAAAGTCCCCATCATAAGGCAACCAACCAAAGCAAGAACCGGGCCTCCGCCGGTCTTCAAAAACAGATGCCAAAAGTGAAGAAAGCAAAGAAAAGGAGAAACCTTGAGCTCGGAAAGTGAAGAAAGCGGGAAAAGGCCAAAGCACAAAAGCTTACTGGTAAAAAGACACTGTGGCACGAAAAAATAGCCACCGGGACCCACCTAGAGAACAATGTAAAAACTAAAAAACTCTTTTCCCACTAGGCCCAAATCCGATCCCTGATCAGAAATTTGTAATCCTAATCAAGAAATTCGTAGAACTCAAACAAATAAAACGAAAAAAAGAGAAAGGAATGTACTTTCTTGGATCCAATAGGAAGGAAAACAAAAGCGAACCCAACCCAACTGACTCAGTAATTTACCAGCCTCTTGTACTTGGATACCAAAGAAATCTAAACAGCCTCTCTCTCTCTCTCTCTTGTACTTGTTCAAACATAAAAAACTAATCAAATGGAACCAGTTGGAAGATGACACGTCAATTAGACGCGCGTGGGAATGCAGGAGCATCTTAGGATTATCCTACTACCTTTTATATATATATACACATTTACTGAGGGAAAATACTACTATATATATTCCTACTTTTATTATCCTATCCTTCTTTCAGTTTATGAAGATCCGTCACCGTCGCGCGAGCCGGCGAAAGCACTTAAAGGTCGTGTTCCCCCGTGAAGGCCCAAATACGAAGAAGAAGGCCCAATATAGAAAAAGGGGCCTACCTATTACTGTGCCACCGCACACAGAGTATAATTTAGTGTTGACAAAATCTATTAACTAATTTTTTTTTAAAAAAGGGACAACAAAGAGTGGGAAAAAAGAAAAGAAACGGAAATAATAAAAAAAACGAAAATAGTTGCACCGCACCAACTAAGCAACCTCATCTAAAATCTCATAATCCCTAATCTCACTAATAAATGAACAAAAATTTTAAAAAGCAAATCCGCCTATTAAAAAAAAAAAAACAAAACCTCCACGCGCGGGACACTAGACCCCACCTCGCCACCTTCCTAATCATGACAAAGAGGGAGAGGACCGAATCTGAGAGAAGATGAAAAAGAACGGAAGCTTTAAAAACTTTGCCCTTTCTTCTCTACGACCAAAACCGCTTGAAGGATAGGGTAAGGATCTAACAAATAAATAGGCGGGGCAGGTGGAGAGGGGCAAAATTGTCAATTCCAACCCCCGCCCTAATTAAAATTGGAAGAATTAGAAAAAAAAAAAAGGATGACAGGTGACCCAGAAAAGAAAAAAAGAGGCGAGAAAAGAAAACGTGACACACGTCTTCGAAGGGCATATAGGTCCGAAAATTGGAGTCCGATTGGACAGTTAAGAACGGCGACGGAGAGATCTACGACGGAGCTCTAAAACCTCCGCCGGAAACAAAAAAAATAAATCGATGAACAAGTCCAGAGATGAGAAAAAGGAGAAGAGACAGAGAGGTTTAGGACCCGCGACTGGTGAGATAGAATAATATTGGACGACGCGACGGTTTTCAAGAAAATCGTGGAATTTACAGATTTGCCACTGCGAAAAACCGTCAGGAGGCGGCCGGCTAGGTTAATTTAGGAAGAACGGAGAATAGATGGAAGAGGACAGGGAAGGGAGGGCCGGGGGTATTTTGGACAAAACACTTGGACGAAGAATTACACGTATGGACACAGATCAGCTCGAGACGAATCTTGACGGCGTAATCGCCGAAGCCACGGAGATCGATAGCGCGGAGAAGAAGATAGATAGAGAGAGAGAGACCCTTAGAGAGCGAGGGGCTGACCTTGGATCTGGGAGCTGAGGGAGAGAAGCTGGTGGACTCTTCGAAGCCGCCGTCTCCGGTGGAAGGAGAAGCCGCGCCGCCGCCTCCGCTCCACGAAAGCGGCGTCGTAGGACTGCATCTAGCTGATGACGACTCCCCTTCCTTCCTCTTCCCACACTCCGCCGCCGTCGCCGTCGCCCCCGACGAAAACTCGCATCTCGTGGGCCGCGACCTGGGAAACCGCCTACCCCATCGAACAGGCAAAACCTCCGCCGGCTTCGTAGCCGCTCTCCTCTTGAAGCTCACGACTACCTCTGCCACCATCGCCGCGTCCTCCATCGCCGCCTCCACCCACCCGTCGTCCTCCTCCATCTCCGACGCCGCCACGTGTCCCTGGTTAAGGTCAAGGGGATAAGTAGGGAGGAGAGGCGAAACAAAGAAAGAAAAAGAGAGGAATTTTAAGAAGAGAGGATTTTTTAACAAGGTGAGGGGTGGTGGTGGATGGGTGTGTGTGGGGTTGTCTTTTATATATGGGAGCTCGTTTTTGTTTTTTTGTTTTTTCCTATATATTTATTTGTATTATTATTAATTAATTAATTAATTTATTTATTTATCGAGGAGGAAGGCTTCTTTATTAGTGAAGGAGTAGGGAGTAGTAGATTCCGGTTATTCTAGTTTTTGGCGACATTCTGCCCTTTCTAGGTCTAATTATATTAATAATACCGGCTCTTTCGTCCGTCAAATTAGTTAATGTTCGAACGAGATAATTTTAATTTTAATTTCCATTGATCAAATCGTCAACCAGATTACATTTATTTATTGTTCATAAATAGGTAAACAACTAAATACATGTCAAAAAATGACATATTCATCCTATAATTTGGAAATCAGACCAATAAAATAATCTGGAATTGAAAACAATTAAACAAAAGTGAAAAGTCAATGAAAGTTTGTAATTTTTTCACAATTTCGGATGAACCGCTTGCTTCCATGCGGTTCGTATGATCACCGAGCGAACCCTCGAATCCAATAAGATGAGCAAGCCGGTCCGTGTCCAACCATCGAACCGACACCGTTTTTCGAAATTATAGTATATCGCAATTTTGATAGATTTTATAAGTTTCTGAGGCTTAATAAAGAAATTGCTCTTTCTGTTACTTATTCGCGTTTCGGTGTTGGGCGTTTGTTAGGGTTGATAACGAAAGGGGTGTTTGTGTCTGGACGTAATTTTTGGATGGATTGTTGTGCGTGGGTCCCACTGCCTCCTTCCAAGACATTTTAGGTAGGTCCCACTTTGACACATGGCACTTTCCAATTAATATTTTAAACAGTAAATATGGATTTCCCTTCGAGAACCGATTTCCAAATCGCCGACCGGTCGTCTGTTTCACCAATGACTTTCTCCAAGGAATTTTTTGTTTTGTAGGGTTGCCTTTATATACAACATGAAATTAAAGTTCAATTCAAAATCCGTATACTTGCGGAAATTATTTGTTTTGAAATTATTGTCCGAACAATGCCGCATACTTTTTTCTTAAGATTAGTACATTTTTAGTTCGAAAATTATATAAATTGAGTTTATTAGAATCCTTCCTTAGTCCTAAAATTTAAAAAATAAAATTCTCAAGTCTTTGACTCTGATTATAAAGATTTGTGTTTATCTATAATTTAGAAAATAAACAATCATTAAAAATATAAATCTATCAAAACATTTCTGGACGGAAGCACAGATTTTGAAGATAAATCCTCGCAAAAAAAAGTTATTGAGGGTAAATAACTTGTCACCTAAACGGCATCACTCATAATTACTTTTGTGAAAATTCGGTTATTTATAATTTTTACAGTACCGAATCTTCTTTTCAATTTAAGAGTGATTCTACCAAAAAAAATTTAAATAAGATTTGAATCATAGATTTCTTTTTTTTTTTGGTGTAATGAATCATAGATTTCTTCAAGACCTCTATAATTGAGTTTTTTTAACACATATTAATTTACCCTTTTATACCCTTTAGAAATTATGCTACGTCATCGCGCATTGACAATACCGAAGACGTAAGAACCGCAATTAAATGCAAGCCACGAGAAGAAGCTTTTTCAATGATGTTTGAGTGGGGGTTTCCGAAATCTGATCCGTTTTCCATTTGTTTAATAAATAATATGGAAAAGTACACTTAACTTACCTGTGTTTTCACATTTTTCGCATTCAGGATGTGTGGTTTAAAATTTCCTTTTTAGTCCCTGTAGTTCAAAATTTTTGACAGCATACGGTCCTTGCCGGGCTGACTAGATTTTTTCGCACGCGTGGCATGCCACTTCGTGTCTGACTGGGTAATGGCAAATATCGATTTAGTCCCTATGAGTTTACCTTTATTTGTTTATTATTTCCCAAAATCTTCCATTTTAAAATTAAAACCCATTCTTTTTGGTGGAAAAAAAAGAAACCCATTCTTAAAAAAAGAAGACCTAACCCCTTTTGTCACACCCTCTTCTTCCCTGTCCTCGACCCCGCTTCCCGAAAACTTCCTCGACCACTTCTAATTTATTCTAATTCTTTTGCACCGATTTATGTTTCTCGGTTGTTAGTTTTAAGGTTCAAGATGTTTTTTGAAGTACCGAGATGAGTTTTAATGTGAGTTTTTATGGGTTAGTATAAATTCCAAGCTTCGATCTCGTTTTTCCCTGTTGATGGCTTGGACGCGGTCAAGTTCTTCTCCACCACTTGAGCAATTCCAAATTCTAACTAATCTGCTCCCAAACCTGCCTCGCGTCCCCTTCCCACTCTCCCTTTGCCTGCCTTGCACTCGCGAAGCTTCCCTCCCCCGCGAACGACCTGTCGCCCGAGGTCAATCTTCAAGCTTGCTTCCTCGTTGCCGCGTACAACCTATCGGTCGTATCACCAGATAATTTCCGCTTACTTTTGTCGCTGCAGGGCAACGGGGCAGTGAACGGGGAGGTTTCGCTCCTCCACTCGGTGATTGCTCCCGCGGAGGGGCGGTTCCCGCTGGAGACAACGGTCGCGCTGCTTGCGAAGGACAAGGTTAACGCGTTCGGGCTGATGGAGCCGTTTGACGAGAGGGGGGAGGGGAGGAGGTCGGTCTGGGGGTACGGGATTTACCCTAGGGCTGCATTTTTTAACCACGATTGCTTGCCGATGCGTGCCGTTTCGATTACGTGGACTCCGGCGGGGAGGCGAACACGGAGATCGTGGGGAGGATGATTCATGATGTTCCCGAGGGGAAGGAGATTTGTTTGAGTTATTTCTCTGGGAGTAGAGGTGGTAGACGAAGCCAACGATGGAGGAAGAAGGGACCGATTCGTCTTCGTGGGCAGGAGGAATTGATTTTTAAAATGGGGACTTTTGGGGAAATGTTAAAAAATTAATGTCAACTATAAGTGATTAAATTGATATTTTCCATCTATTACGTCAGCATGCCACCAAGAAAAATTACCCAGTCAGATGCGAGGTGAATGCCATGCGTGCGAAAAAATCCAGTCAGCCAGGCAAGGACCGTATGCTGTCAAAAATTTTGAACTGCAGGGACTAAAAAAGAAATTTTAAACCACACGTCCTGAAAGCGAAAAACGTGAAACCTCAGGTAGGTTAAGTGTACTTTTCCATAAATAATAATATCGTGTTTGGATCCACTCATTTGCCGTAGTTGGGCTCCAATCAGAAATAGAGAACATTTTGTATACGTGCAATTGTTTTCTCGTCCTTGGATGGGCCTCAGCAACGAGTGGTCTGTTGTTTGGGCAAATTAGTAGGCTTTCAAGTCGAGCCCATGTACATTTCACTAATCTAAATTTCCAATCATTTCACACACACCACTAACTTTAAGTTATAATTTTTATTTGACAAACTTACAGAATTTTATTGGTTTACAATCAAGTGATACTTGTTAACCCAAGTCTCTTTAGCTATCTCACGTTACGTGCTAATCACTAATTACATTGCATATCATGTTACATATCAATTTTATCTACACGGTATGCAATCTTACTAATTTTGAAGAAAAGTGGGACAATCTTTTCTAAAGATAATTTATATACCATGATTATACCATGCATATCATGATTCGAATCATGGGACTCAATGAGTTTGTTGACTCACTTTGTTGTGATACTGAATTTTTTTTTTACAAAAGAGGGGCATAGTTGATTGTATGCGATTCAAATCTGGACCCAAAAAAAAAATCACCGACGTCCATAATGTGACCTATATTACACCAACAAAACTATTGATGTGACATTGCATGCATACAAATTAATGACATAACATAATATGCATAATAACAAAACTGATTGTGATTATCAAGGGTCATTTAGTTATCTTTGAGTACTTTTTTTAACACGAATTTGATTATTAAAGAGCGTTAATTTGATATCTGATATCAAATATTTAAGATAATCCGCATAAATATTGTTCAAGCTTGTAACGCATAACCATTATACCAGAAAAAGATAACTTGTCATAAATATGAGATCAATAACACGAGGGCCAGCAATATCCCAGGCATTGTAACGAAGAAGCTACTCGTTATAATAAGATTTAATGAAAGAAGCAATGAAATTGGACTTAATTTTCTATTTAGGAAATTAAGGCGTTTGGGGAATGAATGCACGATGCTGTCATTAATACATGAGACAAATGAGATGCGGGGAAGAGTTGTCTTTGACTAGTTAAAATTAGTTAAAATAGTTGTAGTGTTAAATATTTGTTATAATATTTATTATTTATAAATATTTTACCGGAAATTTGTGTTAAAAAATCCATGGACCAATCATTTTGCATATAAACAAATTATATTTATAATTTTCTTTGTCGCAATTTAAAAGTACATTTTCAATATTTTTTAGAGCACATAACATCCTTTTTAGTCTTAATTAGTCAGAATAAATTTAGTAGAACGACATAGAATTGATGACAATAAATATGAGCGTTTTCGAAAATAATGAGAGGCAACTTGGGAGTCACGGACTCCTCGTGCACTTATATGGCTTTCAGGACTATAATTATTAATTAAGCACGGCACCATTATTGTTGCTTTTTTTTTGTGTGGTGAACTCCCACAAAAAAACTCCCATTTAACTACGCTATAATGAAACAACTGCACCTTTCTCTCTCTGAGAACAACCCTTTCTCTCTCTAGAAGAGAGAACGTCTCCATGTGAAGCTTAGCCTTCACCCGTCTCCAGTGGATCTAGTATCCATCCTGCAATTCCTTCCATATTTTCTTTGCTCCTCTTGCAACCATGCTGTCGTTAAAACTCAAACCAAACCAGATAGCTCAAAAACAATCTGCTAATTTGACCATCATAAGCAAGCTGTTATCGTGGAAGGTCTTCCATCCGCCTTCTATCAAAGCCAGCCTATGCCGATCTTGGGGCCTAGAGCTGGAAGTATTAACCGTTAAAGAGCTACAGGCTAACATTTTCTCCTTGACCTTCAAGGACCTGGAGACGAAAGAGAAGATTCTGGAGGGGGCCCCATGGTCGGTGGCGGGCTTCCACCTGATGATCCAAGAATGGAACCCAAATCTACATTGGTCGGAGGTAAGCTTCGAAGTTACATCCTTTTGGATTCAAGTATCTGGCCTCCCGCCCAACTTCATCTCGCTAGATACGGCGAAGGCCATTGGAGATCATTTTGAAGGCCTTGCGAAGGGGGAAAATTTTGAAGAAGGTACCCCCCTAAACTTACCAGTGCTTAGACTTAAAGTCAATGTGAATATCTCGAAACCACTTCCAAAAGGCTTCAATCTTCAGAGAGAGGACCTCCCAGATAAATTGATTAAATATCGATATGAAAGGCTCCCGGAATTTTGTTTTCGATGTGGCATACTGGGGCATCTACAGAAACATTGCAAAGTTGTTACTGAACCGGCTATAAATCCCGTGAATGGGGAAGAGGAACCACTCCTCTACGGTGACTGGATGAGAATGGCTTATAGGTGGAATAACCACAGGAGTAATACAACCAGACAGGGGTTTAATAAGGATAGGAGGGGGCATGGAACTCAGGAGAACCACCCTAAGGAGCAATTCAAGGATCGCTCGGATCAGGGTGGGGGAAATGTTCAAAACCCCATTAACCCAGGACAGACTACGGAAATGGAAACAGAGCCAAATGGTGAACATGACACCCAAGTCCCGGAGACCCAATTTCAGGAAAAATCTTCAGAGCCTACAGATTTGAACCTCAATGATCAATTTCTTAACTTGGTAGCACAGTTTCGGGCCCTTCCGGCTGAATTTCAGGATAGGGAAGAGTGTAGGAAAATGAAGGAGCTGGTGGGCGAGCCAGCAGAGGAGAAGGTAGTCTCGCCGGAAGTTCTCGGCGATGCTAATGGTGGTCACCGGAGAGATGTGCCTATCACCGGAGAAGGGGTGGGAAATTCGGAAACTAGGAAAGAGCCGTTAAGTTCGCAGGTATCTGATGGGACTGGTGTGAGTACTCCAACGGCTAAATCTTTCTTTCCCCAACTTCAAGACTATTGCAACTTGTTGGCCCAGCAGGAGCATTGGGCCTCGAAAGGGGCTAGTTCGAGCGGCAGTGGGCCTTTAAATTCTAAAGGCCCTATACTATCCAATGCTATGGGGGGTCACGTGGAGTTCGCCACTAAGGCCAGCACTAAACTTAATAAAGAGGACGTGGTGTTTACTGGTGCGAAAGCTCATACTAAAGTCCCAAAAAGGAAATCTCCGATCCAAGTGACTGTTCTAAATGATAAAAGGAATTATGGCAAAAAATCCAGAGGCCAGCTATCCCCTTCGATCCTCTGTCCTCAGGAGGAGCTATCAGAGGAGGAGGAGATCGAATCACCTTCGCCTACTAGCACTAAGGGGACGGCACAGACTACGATCAAGTCCAATAGAGGAAGGATCCGAAAGTTCAAAGCTACTAAAGACGGGGTGCATGCAGGGGACAGAAGGGAGGAGAGGACGCTGGAGTCAAATACTTCGAACATAGGTGAAGCCTCTTCCCAGGTATTACCAAATTTTCCTCCTATCTCGGAAATCCAAAACGTTAGGGCAAGGGTGGCAGCCCCAAGGCCACCCACCCTCCCATGATTACGATTGCGTGGAACTGTCAGGGACTGGGTCGTTCCCTGACAGTTAGAGTCCTGAAAGGACTCATTAAAAAACATCGACCCGCAATCGTCTTCTTGATGGAGACGAAACAGAGAAGAATAAAGTGTGACAAGATTAGGAGGAATTGTGGCTTTACTGGTTCGTGGTATGTTGATCCGGTTGGAAGAAGTGGTGGTCTTGCTCTATGGTGGGATGATAGTGTTGATTTAACCATCTTGGAGTGGGACAAAAATCTGATTGAAACGGACTGTACGGAAAGGAACACGTTGAAGACTTGGGCTATCTCTTGGATTTATGGAGAACCTGACAGAAGCAGGAGGTTTTCCTTTTGGCAGAGTATGCACTCCATTATAAGGCCTCTGGGAACCCCGTGGTTGTGCATCGGGGACATGAACTCCTTATGCCATAGGGAGGAGAAGAGAGGAGGTAACACTCCTAGTAGGCAACAACTAGAATGTTTAAATAGCTTCATGGATGAGGCTGGTTTGCTTGACCTGGGTTTTCAAGGAAACCCATTCACTTGGAATAATAAACAGGAAAATGGAGACAATATCATGGAGAGAATTGATAGGGCCATGGCCAATCCTGAATGGAGGGACTTGTTCCCGAATGCTCTTGTTTTCCATGGCCCTTTTGTGGGCTCTGACCATGCTCATTTGATTCTAGACACATGTCCTGGGGGAAGAAGAAAGAAGCTGTTCAGATTTGAGTCTCTTTGGACCAAAGAAGAGGAATGCAAAAACATTATCCACAAAGCTTGGAATCTTCCTGTGGAAGGGTCAGAGTACACAAGATGGTTTAAACATGGCCATATATGTGGAAAGGACTTGATGGCGTGGAGCAAAAAAACCTTTTATGGTAGAAAGCAAAGGATTGATGACATTATGAGGGAGATTCAAGGACTGCAAAGTGGCACCTACAGTACTTTTGCTAAGAACAGGGAAGAAATTTTAATAAAAGAACTTGAAGCTCTTCAAGTTCAGGAGGAAATGTTCTGGCATCAAAGATCGAGAGTGAGCTGGTTACAACACGGCGATTCGAATACAAGATTTTTTCATACTACAGCCACTCAAAGAAGGCAAGCTAATCAGATTAAACGTATCAAGGACGGGCGGGGAAATTGGGTCGAAGAGGAAAGTGTGGTGGCTAGATTATTCCATTCTTATTTTCAAGAATTGTTTACCGCTGATACAACTGATCATGCTGAAGCTGTGACAGCTGCTATTCCCGAGTTGGCTACTGATGCGATGAAGGAAGATCTTATCCGAGAACTGTCAGCTCGGGAGATTAAATCGGCAGCCTTCCAAATGGGTGCTTCTAAAGCCCCGGGACCTGACGGCTTCTCAGGTGTTTTCTTTCATAAATACTGGGACTTAATTGGGAATGATCTTACTGCTTTTGTTCAGGATATGTTCTCTTCTGATTTTGTTCCAGCTAAGCTTAACAGGACTTTTATTGTCCTTATCCCTAAGATTAAGTGTCCTGAATTCCCTTCTCACTTTCGCCCCATTAGTCTTTGCAACTTTGCTTACAAGGTTTTTGCTAAGGTCCTTGCTAATAGACTTAAGTCTTGGATGGGCCTGATTATTAGCGAACAGCAAGGTGCTTTTATTAGTGGGAGGTGTATTCAGGATAATATTCTTGTCGCCCATGAGGTGTTTCATAGGCTGTCGAAATCCCGTGGGAAGCGTCAGTGTTCTATGGCTCTCAAGTTAGATCTCAAAAAGGCGTATGATATGGTCAATTGGCAGTTTCTTGAGAGTGTTATGGTTAAGATGGGGTTTCCCCTTAAGTGGATTCGATGCGTTATGGCTTGTGTTTCCTCTGTTTCTTATGCGGTCATGCTTAATGGTAACCCTCTCCCTTGGTTTACTCCCTCTAGAGGAATTAGGCAAGGGGACCCGTTGTCTCCTTATCTATTCCTTCTGGTTTCGGAGGCTTTCTCACGTTTTATCACTATGAATATGAGGTTAGGTGTTATTTCTGGCTATAGAATTTCGGAACACTGCCCTACTCTCACGCATATTCTTTTTGCAGATGATACTCTTTTGTTCGCGAAGGCTTCGCCTGTCGAAGCTCGTAATCTGAAATGTTTGCTCTCAACTTTTACAAAAGTCTCGGGACAGCACCTAAACTTCAATAAATCTAGTATCCTTTTTGGCAGGGGCACGCCTCCTGGTGTTCGTGACGACATCTTGGGCATTTTGAACATGATTGAACTCGTCGAGAATGACATCTACTTGGGTCTCCCTTCCTTATGGGGGAGATCAAAAGTAAAGGCCCTTAATTTTGTGCTTCAGAGAGTCTCTTTGAAGGCTCAATCTTGGAAACATAGACTGCTTTCCTTGGCTGGAAGGGAAGTTATGGTTAAGGCAGTCCTTTCTGCTATTCCTACGTATTCGATGCAATGTATTAAATTTCCTAAAAGCTTTTGCAATCGTTTAAATAGCATTCTTGCTAGGTTTTGGTGGAATGGGAGTGGCAATAGGAACTCCATCCACTGGTTGAGTTGGAAGAAGCTTTCCTTTTCTAAAAGCCTTGGTGGGCTGGGGTTTAAAGATATGGAGGTGTTCAATGACGCTCTACTGGCTAAGCAGGCCTTCCGTATCCTTAATAACCCCAACATGCTTTGTGCTAAGCTTTTAAAAGGCCTCTACTTTCCTAGGTGTGATTTTTTGCAGGCTAGCAAAGGCAACGGTAGCTCTTGGATGTGGCAAAGTATCCATGTGGGAAAGGAATTGATTAAAACCGATGCCCATTGGAGAATTGGAGATGGTTCCAAGATAGATATTTGGAATGATCCTTGGGTTCCTTCCTTGCCACAGGGGAGAATTATGTCTGAACAACCTAATCATATCCATCTAAATTTGGTTAAGGATTTGGTTGACCATTCTAATGGAGAGTGGAACAACGATACTCTGATTGATATGTTTAATTCGCAGGAGGTGACGGAAATTGCCAAATTGAAGCCACCTAGAAGTCATTTGGAGGACAAAATCGTTTGGAGGCCAGCTGACAATGGAATTTACTCAGTCAAGGTTGGTTACCTCTTATTCAAATCGATGTCTACTGAACCAGCCTCTCTGCCGGATGCAGGGTCTGAAGAGGTGGCTTTCTGGAAGATGGTTTGGAAGCTGAACGTGCCTCCAAAGCTGCGTACCTTCATGTGGCGGGTGGCTTCTAATTGCATCCCCACTGCCCACAACATGATGCGGAGAAACTTGGGGCGAGACGATTCTTGTGCTCTCTGCAGTCAGGGGAGTGAAACTATTTCGCATATCTTGCTTACTTGTGCTCATGCGAGAGTCGTATGGTTTCATTCTGTTTTAGGTTATTATGTGGATCCGCATCAGCACTACTGTTTTCAAGTTTGGTTATCCAAAATGTTTTATGAGCTGAAAGGGCAAAATGCTGAGCACCTGATCCCATATTTGGTCTTCTTATGTTGGCAGATTTGGAAGGCTAGAAACGAGGCCATTTTCGATGGCACCCTCCAAGATCCAACTGTCACTGCTAAAAGAGCCAACACTAGTTGGATTGAATGGACATCCTCTAAGGACGTGAGGCCCAATGGTGTCTTGAGACAAGAGGCCAGACGAAGATGGATGCCCCCACTCTCGCAAGAGGTGATAGTGAACTGCGATGCCGCGTGGAATATCGATGATCGTAACACGGGCATAGGCGTAGTCGCTAGAAATGACAAAGGCCATATCTTGGATGGTCATAACTCTTCAGGTCAAACGCATTCTGCTTTGGAGGCCGAGATCGTTGCTATACAAGTCGCTATTGATTTAGTTGCTTCCAAGTTCCAAAGCGTCACGACCATTATCCAATCGGATTGCAAGGTAGCCGTGGATTTTATCAACAGCAAGCTTACATCAATTGATTGGAGATCTGAGAACGAGGCAATCTGTGCTCGTATTTCCTTAAGCAAGCTTGCTAGGTGTAGCTTAAATTTTGTCCCGAGATCTATGAATGAGGCTGCCAATTGGGTTGCTACGAATGCTAGGCTTAACCGTTGTGCACCCAATTGGAAATCTCATCCTCCGCTCGATCTCTGGAACCTCTTGTGTAATGACTTTCCGACCTAGGTCTCTATTTCGTAATGAAGTACCACTTATTTTCAAAAAAAAAAGAAAAAGGTAATAAAAAAACAAAGTGCCCAACTAAAAAATTATTGTTATTTGGTTGGTAGCTGGTTCCAGTATCCACTCATCGAAGGAAACGGAGACAATCAAATCAGACTTTCAAGGTTTCGGAAGGAAACCAACTAAAACAAAGAGCCCCACTAAACAAATTAGCCTATCAAAAGAATTATTTTTAAGAATAGTAATATTACCCCAACATACTAAAATAACCTTGAATTATTTATTTCAAGGTTATAAATAAACAACCTTGAATTTCACGCCCTCAACTTTACCCATATAAAATAACCTTGAATTGGAAGAACCTCACAAATTGAAATCTTAGTAATAACATTGAAAAGTTACCCTACTCAAATATCAACTAACATTTGTGGAGATAATTGCTATAAATTTGTTGACGGAAACAAATTGAAGCACGTTGTTGTTAACAGCTAGATCAGCAAACTTAATGACATACTTGAAAAGGCTAACAACAACTTAATCAGCCAAAACGCCAGATTTCAACTTAATCAGCCAGATCACCTTTCTTAATTCGTTCCCCTTCTATATCGTGCTGTGTGGGAGATAGCGCTTCACAAATTCTCAAGAAATGCAACTTGTGGAAAACAAATTATAACCAAACAAAAAAAATCAAGTTTAATGAGAGAGAGAGGCCGAGACCAATCAGTATTACGGAATTGACCAGTTCAAATTAGATTAATTCAAACGGCTCTTCAATTTCCCATTGAGCTCCCCAACACAAGAATAGTTTACACACTTTTTTGTCATCGAACACGCACCATCGCGGAACATTACACAGAGTAGCCAGAGGAATCAAAACAGAAGTAGAAAAAAAAACAAAGCCATTACAAAAATTAAGAAGCTTTTCATTACAACAACTTGTACTTTGCTTTTAACCAAAAAAAAAAACTTGTACTTTGCTTTAACATGAGACTTCAACAAACCACCTGACCTCCGTAAACAAACGAAAATTTAGAGACATATAACTTTAAACCCGTAATTACATAGAAACCAGGCGTAAGCTACACAAACGCCGTACTGTGTAAATACAACACCGACAACAACTAATTTAAGACATTAAATTAACCAAAACATAAGACTTAAAGAGTACCGCCGGGTAAAACGACGTAGTTTGAGTCGCAACTCACAACGGCCAAGCCCGTCCCTCTATTATCCCGCTGAAAAAATAAGGGAAAAGGGACGGGTTTTGGACAAGGTAACCGCAAACCCTAACCGACATGTTAAGACAACAAACTAAAACGCTAGTCCTTCAGAATATCCCCAAGGAAAATTAGAGTTCCAGGCCGAGGAGTCTCTGGAGACCGCGCGTGGGGTCCACGGCGGCATCGTCAACGATTTTCTTTGCGAAGAAGGCTGGAAGCGGGAGGGAGCTCGGCGGCGGAGAGGTTATACAGGCGGATCCGGCGTAGAACGGTGCCGGTTTGGTACGGGGCTGGGCCGGCTTCGGGATGTGCCTCTTCAGGCCAAGATCTGAAGCCTTAACGGCTGGGGGAGGAGAAGGAGGAGGAGGAGGGGCCGTCTCCGGTAGAGACTCTCCCCTCTTGAGAATCCTGATCTGAACGTCAACGGTGCCGTTTGGGGTTTCCTTGTTGATGTTGCTCTTCGCGGCAGCGCGTGAGGGAGGGGAGGTGTTCGGGCTCCGCTTACGTCGGGGAATCGGCTGGGCCCGGCTGCGATTAGGTCTCACGCGCGGGACCTCCCGTAGGAAATCATGCGGTTGGAGAACCGCCACACCACCCATCTTTTTAGAGAGAGAAAATTAAAGAATGGGGAGATAGAGAGAGAAAGGAGGAGAGAAATTTTGGTTTTAACCTAATTGTGGGTTGTGAGACGTGGAAGGGGAGAGTGGGGCTATTTTTATAGAGAGGATGATGTGAGGCGGTTTTAACGATTCGTTTAGGAAGAGCGTGTATGTCACGGATTTGATTTGTGTTTTAGGATTGTATTATTTGTCCGAATAGGTAATTGTTTTTTGGTGAAATCCTAATAGGTAATTGGGTGTAACGTCAAAATTGTTTAGTAGTTGTCATAGCGGTGGAAGGCTTGAAGTTGCTTAATTACGAAGTATATTGCCCGAGTAGTTTGGGTTTGTTTCCTAGTTTGAGGAGAACGGATTGAATAAGTAATTTTGTATAGTACGAATCTAGACAGATTGCATTGGTACTTTATTTATGCATAGCAACATTTTTCATGTGATAATAGCATTTCTTTCATGCGATGTCAAATGTATTTTATTTTTGCATTTTTTTACGGACGTTGTTGATTTTTTCTTTATGTGATATATGTGGGTTTGTTTCACTTTGGTTCTATATTTTTTATATTTTTGCAAAAAATGGACATGTATATTTTTCATTTTTTTGCAATATCGATATTTTTTTATGTGATATCGGCCCGTATGAAAATTTTTTCACTTTAGTCCCATGTTTTTGGATTTTTGAAAAAAAAACTCATTTCGTATAGTTCTGAGAAATTTGATTACGTACCTAATCTTTCTCCTAATTTAAGACTTGGTAAATTGTAATTTTCACATATATTTATTTTTAGGACTCTCCTTTACGGCATGTGCGCTTATATGATATTTAAAAAGAATAGTTGTTTATGGTGTAATTGATGGACGCTAATACAACACTATTTCTTGAATATCTCAACAGAAGTGACAATAGGGCGTGAGGACAAATTTTAGATGATGTCGTTCTACAGCTTGTTCTCAAAGCAAAGTGACAGAAAGAACTATATATTTTCTGGTAGTGCACTCGCCAAACTAATTTCCAAACACGGTCTATCTTCACTATATGCGATCTCTGAGATAAAATATGGAGATAAAATTGATCTTGAGGAGAATCGATCGATGAAGTGTACCTCGACGCAATTGTGTCACTAACATCTCCTTCATTTGTTACTAACTTAGCCCCTGTCATCTGCCAGTATTATGCAAAGAGCAATGGCTATAGGGTCTACCATGATCACCCTTCAGTAGACACCTAGTACTCAGCCAATGTTTTTATTTTTTTACCCGACGGTACATGAACTCCTTGGTGCAATAAAGATCCCTCCCCAATAATCCAATTGTCTAGAACTAGCCAAAATGTAAAAATCTAGAGCGCTCTCTCTCCCTCCCCGCCGCCCCCCACCATCCACCTCCCTCATCCTTCTCCTTCTTCCTCTCTTCACCTCCTTCTACCACAATCTTTCTCTCCGTCTTCGCCCGTGCGACCTCTCTCTCTCCTTGTGAGAGCCTTCTCTCTCCTTGTGAGAGCTTTCTCTCTCCTTGGTGAGAGCAAATCTTTGGGTATTGTCACCTGCCGCCCTCCCCCTCTTTCCCCTCACATCCCCTCATCACCATCCTCAGCTCTTGCCGTCTGTCCAACCATCGTCGTCCAGGTCTGTCCTCCTCGCTGTCCGGCCATAATCGTCCTCGCCGTCCAGCCCTCCGACGTCCTATCCGTTCAGCCCCTCTATCTAGGCCTAGCACCTCCGTCCGTCTCCGCTCCCCTCGCCGGTTGCAGGCCTCTTTCCTCCAAACCCGTTGCCGGTAGCTGCTGCTCCCTGAGGGTCGTATCTTTTTTTAATTCTTATGCTTTATGTTGTTTGTTGTTGGTTTCTTTTGTGTGGTTTTGTTACTTTCGACAGTTTTTCTGTTGTTGGCTGTAGCTCTTTTTCCAGTGTTGGCTGCGGCTCGAAGACCTTCTTGTATGTTGGTCTCGGTTGTTGGCTTTGGATTTTGTTGGTTATACTTGGATCTTTGTTGTTCAGATCTGAGGTCGCTTGAGATTTTGTTGCTTGTCCGATGGGTATGGGAGGAGAACTTTGTCTCGGTCGATTCACGTCGACCTTGGCTCTCTACTGAGTGTATCTTGTATACAATCAGTAGCCCTCTCGACTTTGTCTTGAGGTTATTATACCAAACTTCGTTTTGGCAGCTTTCGCCTCGATCGTTGGTCTTAGTACCTTTTCGATCGCCCTTCATTCCCGTCATGTGCCTCATTGTACTCGTTGGATCAGTTTTAATTTCTTATTGGCTTTCTTGTCTTGTACTTGCGATCTTTTTGTATCGCCTTGTAACCTCTTTTATAATATAATTCGTGTGTTAAATCTCAAAAAAAAAAAATAATCCAATTGTCTCGCTAAAATATAGTTTTTTTTAATCTCCTGCAGACAAACAAACCCTCTATCAAATGGTTACCACCTTCAAAATACTCGTTCACACCCGCAACTTTTTTTTATTAACATCCGCTTTCCCCTAGGCTTCTGAAATACTTTTTCTCCAACACTTTAGCCCATAGGCTGGACAGCTCCTGTAAATACCTCTAGGCTCTACCCCCAACTTCACCAAAAGTACTTCCCTCGCCTTCCTACGCAAGTCTCGGGACATCCAATTCATCCAAATTCACAAGGTACACCTCGCCTGCACCATCTTCATCTCCCATAAATAATTCCTATGTATTTTTCTTCATCAAAAAGGAATAGTTGTGATGGTATCGAAGGTATTAACATATTGTTTTTACTAATTTAATCATGTAACAAAATATAGTGAAATAGTTTTTTTTAATATGATTTTATCATTATTTCCATCAATCTAAATCTTAATAAAATATAAATTTTTACGACATAGTTTGAACATGAAACTCATAAATATGAAAAACTCTGTCATTGGATAAAAATTCTTTGGCAAAAACAACAACATAATTATAGGTTTAGAGGTTGATTCATAATAATTAAAAGGTGAATGAAAATATTGGGTAGAATATCAGAAGTTCCAATTAATAAAAAGAAAAAGATTAGCAGCCGCATTAATCACAGTAATTAGGGCTTCCATGAGATTTAAGAATAAGGGTTTGCCAAAAGAAATTAAAGCAACTATCACGATTTATTACAAACAATCTGATGACGTGGTACGTCTATCTCACGTCAAAACGGCGATTAAGGCGCGTGGGTTGGTTTACCCCCGGTCCGGACACACGTTTCCACCCCGACACCAACTATCGTGTTATTTTTTTAATTATTTATAAACAAAAAAAATCATATCAACCATCAACTAGGAAGCGCGTGGGTGGGTTCCTCATCGTTGTGGTTTTTATTCCGCACATCCCTATCTTTTAGTACCCATAGTTGAAGCTAATCACGGTACTGCCATCGGGGAGATATGCTATTAATATTTTGTTTTTTTTGGTGATATATTAATAATTTGTTATTGGCGAAGAAGCATCACCATATGATTCCTAAAAAAAAATTCACGACTCTAATATATATTAACTCATAACGAAAGTATATAAATTACAACCCAATAGGTTCCATTTAAAGTAATTTTGAGTAAGAGAAAGTAATCGAAGTCGTCGAACATCTTTGACCGTTTACTACTTATCAAAACAAAAATCGTTGACCGTTTACCTAGTCTGGAAGAAAATGATTAGAATTTCGATCAAAGTTCTCAACTAGGGCAGGAAATGAAATGACAAAAACGAAGGAAAAGGTCGAGTTATTGAAAATGGAAACTCTCAGATGGAGCGGTGTAACGCGGATTCGGATTAGATAGACTACGAATTTGAGTGATAGGGATTACATTTTTTTTATATGATTTTGATTTTTTTTATTACATTTTTTATGCGATAATAACAAATATTTTTTATTTGTTATGAGAAAATGACATATTATATTGGCTCATTTGAATTTTTTTATTTTAGTCATGTAATTTTTAAAGTTTTGTAAAAAAACTTGATTTATATATTATATTTTTTTATGTGATTAATACTCGTGTAAATTTTTTTATTTGATCTCATAATTTTTTGATTTTTTCTAAATAACATTCACTCCTATTTTTTAATCTATAACATTAGGAAATAAACTATTTAGTACGCCAGAAAGAGGCCAGTTTTACTCAGCCAAAACCGACATTCCCAAGATAGTCACGGTAGAGCGAACGATAAATACTGTTATTTCAAGTTTTAACTAAATAAAATTTTCATTAAACTATAATAAATCTATATTTTTGATGTAATTCATAACTTCTTTTATTTAAGGCAAAAACTTTGTTAAGCAGTTTAATAGTTGGAAGAATTGCGGATTACGTTTGGTCGCTTGAAGTTGTTTTTCATCGTATATTTTCAATATTTAATCTATAGACATCCTTGGAATATTTATCTCTTTCATACAATTCAATGAAATAGTAAACTCGTCATAATTTTAGTTATAAACAACAAGACATAATTATCTTTTTTAAAACATCTGTCATTTTTTTAATATCTATAGCAATTTGTCACACTTTTAAGGTTATTTTATAGTAAAATGATATCTATACTACTTCCCGATCAAAACATTTTAATACACTACGCTTCCCAGCTGCAATTAAATATATTTCGCTTCCCAGCTGGCTTAATAATGAGTCAATACCAACAAGAGAGTTTTTTTAGCTTAATTTGATCTCGATATTTGTCAAAAAAAATTAACACATTTCAAAAATGATATGGTAGTCAACCCAATAAACTGGACATCAAACAATTCTAAACCATAAAAATGAGTAAAAAGATCGGCCTTAAGGCCTATTATCAAGTATAGTCAATGGGCCATGAGCGAGCTTTCGGTCCATAATAGTTAGTTTTGGCCCCGGTAGGAGCTCAACTCTTTTAGAGCAAGCACGATGCAAAGACATGGCCATTTGTAATCAAATTAGTTGATTTTCGACTTTATATTTTTTGAATAGTAGCAGAGTTATTTAATAAATATATATTTTTAATAGTTCAAATTTATGTCTGAATTAAGATAGATCACATATTACCATTTTGTTTATTAAAGTCTTTTAAGTTATTACGAAACTAAATAATTAGTTAACCTAAAACATATCAAGCTTTATAAAATTTAAAAAGTTCCAATTATTTCGGGTCTGATTAAATTCATAACATAATTTGTACCTGAAATACAACGGTCGACTTGCCCGTATCAAACTAAAGCTACCACACGTGAATCCTTGATCTTCCAACTATTTCGGTGTCGGTGTGCCAATTTAAATTATCCAAGTCTGGTATATCTTTTGAAAAGTCGCTTTCATGGGTTATATTTTTTAAAATAACTTGTTATGTGATATCAACGATAATTACCTATTCAAATTTGAGCAGAATAGTATCTTTAGGTAACCATAAAATTAATTTAGCACATATTTAAATACAACTTCATTCCTAACTACCCAAATTTTAAACACTTAATTGTTCGACAAGACAAGGAAGTTAGTTGTATCGGTTTAACCTAAACAATCAATAAATGGAGATAAGTATCAAAGTTGGTGATCCACGTACCCAGTATGACCAATGGTGAGTTGCAATGTACCTTTTCATCAAACGATTAAAGTTCTCTGTTTTGGAAAGATGGCTTTAATAAAAAGATTAAAGTTTTGGTAATAACATGTCATTGAATGCACCTTTATATTTGTTGTACAATAACTATCATGCATTAATCAGAAAAACTCGCGTTGTGTTTGAGAATAATAATAAAAATGATAAAATTTTGACTCTCGATCTAACAATATATTGGAAAACGACAAAAAAAAAATTATTTTACCTTTTTTTCAATCACTCAACCAAATAAAATGATATATTAGATATCTTATTTATAAGAATTTAAATAACCTTTGACATATAATTTTAATATAAATAAAACTAATAATATCAATAATATAAACTAAATAATACTAATAATAGTAATAATCCTAAATCTGTAGATAATTATTACATATACTATCATTTTTATCTTCATTATTCTTTCACGTTTAAAAATTTATCATCAAATTTTGTGTCATTGACCAATTTGAGATCTTCGTGCATGCACTCTTGAACAATTTTGAGCGACGTGAAGACATACTTGGAAAGCATGAAACTGTAAATATGCTTCATATGGAAGGCCATGAACTCATGTCTCTTACAAACTTTTCAACATCTTTGAGATTATTCTCAAGTTCAATAAATGAGAACATTTCACATAAGTAAACTTGTTAACATCTAGAAAATCAATGTGCTTGGCATACTCAACCTCATAATCATAAGTCATGTAGAGCATGGACACATTCACTAATTCATCAACGAGTATGGAGACGTTGAATCGCAAGAGCCTCTCTCTTGTCCTCCTCTATATGGTAAGAGTCATATTTGGGTCTCCAACTTCTTTAAGTCATAAATTAACTTACCAATCAAGTCAATATCACTTTCACCAAATTGTTCAAAAGCATCTTCAACATCATCAGGTGGTACAATCTTTTATACCAACCAGACTAGCTTGTAGCTCATGCAACTCTTTGATTATTTGACGATCATAGTATTCCCAAAATAGTGCTTATCGTCAATAGTATTCAACTCTTCGTAAGCATATCAGGGAAATAATATATACATCATTCATATTCAAAATGGTGCATGCGTTGGTAAACTATAGACTAGTCCTTACAATTTTGTCAATGACTCAATCAATCCCAAATAGAAATTCCTAATTCACACTCAATTAGAGAAAAGGGAGAATCTCAAACCAAATCAAACGAGGGAGGCGGCCAGACTATGGCAAGCTGCTCCAGCAGGATGGTGCTGGGGATGGCATTGGACAGTCATCCTATTCACATAGTGGCTTTGCTGATGTTGGGCGGGAGGACGGCTTGCATGGTGACTCGCGATGGGTCTCTTTATGAACCTACTACGCGGGATAGCAAGAGTATTTGGTGACGAGTAGTAGGAGCCTCCAATGGCCGAACTTGTGGAGTCTCTGGGTCGGCGGTCAGTGGAGACTTCTTAGATTGTCAGGACGGTGGTGGCGGGGTTTTGGTTTTCTCCGAAAACCTTTAACCAAGTTTGCTGTTTTTTAATATCGAACTCCGATTAATGAAATCAAAGACAATTTAATACTATGAGGATCAAAACTACAAAGACAATTTAATACTATGAGGATCAAAACTACAATGAAAGCGATTTTTGATATTAACTGATGTAGGAAAAGCTCATTATAGATAATCTTCAATCAATTAATTTTGAGAATACTTCAAAAACACGATAAAATCTCGATTTTTGGTCTAACAAAATATGATAAACAATAAAAACAGAGAATAATCTTAATTTTTATTCAAGAAATCGACCAAATAAAATAATGTAATGGGTGTCATATTTATAAGAATTAAAATAAATATAATTTTAATTTAAAAAAGTAATAATAATCTAAAATTTAATAAATCTCTTAATAATAATTCTAAATTTATAGATAATTATAAAATTTAATATAATTCTTTATCTCTATCGTTTAGTACATTATTTTATTATCTCTCATTTTTCAATTATTGTGATTGACAACATTCCCCAAGATTTTCTTTCGAAAAAAACTTTTCCTAATCAGATGCTAAAAATTAGCAAACATTTTTTTGAGGTAAAAAAGGAGGAACATGTAAGCCTCTAATATGAAGTATGAATCTGGTTGAAGATATACACTCGTGCCTGCTAATTAATAGGCACCGTTAATTGTATTTACAATATAACAGATTCTATCACAAATTACACAAACTAATCAAGATATTTTCGGTTTCAGTGTTTGAAAACACATAAATATTAAATAATAATTTGAAAAAATTTAATGCATTTAATAACTCATCTCACTCAAATTTTAATTAGTGTAATTATCCGATTTTTTTTTAAAAAAAGTGTTTTCACCATTCACTTGTGCACCTCATAAACAAAAAAAAAACCTGTATGCAAATTTTAAGCGGTTTCAAATAATCCAATTTAAACGTAGATTACGTTAGATTAACTACGTACATTGTATATTTATGCCGGAATACTAATGTAAATAAACCCGTTGTTTTTACCGTTTGAACAAAATTAACAAAATGAATTCATGGTTATACATAGATGTAGTCGTGTAATTGATTGCCACATATCTCTATTTTATTGAGCAGTAAATGTCTCTATTTTATTCTATTCACCAAAGAATAATTTAAACTTGCCAATTCATTTATTACTTAAATTATCGTAAATAAAACACAACGTGGTATCTCAGAATCAGAGAACCAGTATTTCTAGAAAAGCCAGAATCAGAGAACCGGGATCCTCGAAATTGATTTGAAGAAAAAGGCCCACTTGCAGTGATTATCCGGTGGACGTGACCTGTTTTGGACAACCTACTTATTTGTAGGCGCAACGTAATACCTAACACGTGACCTCTGGTGGTAGTTCATTTTCAAAATAATAAAATTGCATGCAATCACATTTCCAATTATTGCTTAATAATAATAATAATAATAATAATAATAATAAAAATAATACGTGGGGCTGATCAATTAACTTTGAAATTAGAAACTCCATCATCACCTGTAATTTGGTAGTTGCGTATATAAGCTAAACATAATTAATTATTTTTCTGGAGGAAATACTTGGGAAAATGAGATGAAATAAAGTGGCATAAATTTGGTTTGATGCTTTAGCCCAATTTGTCCCAGTTGATTTCCTTGCCAACTTTCTTTTCATTTTATAGTTAGTCATTTCCATTCGCAATTAAATTAGTTAGACTTTGATTTAGTATAATTTGGTATTGAATTTAAAGTTTTGCCATTTTTTTTCAATCTGGGCAATGGAGCAAGTGAAGAGGACTGGTAATGGATCAATTATAAACAATAATAGCTGTTTTATAGATGCCAACTACCATAGATTCGTCCCAAAGGTGATAGTAGTAGGATAGTTACAGCGAGCCCACCTATGATTAAGAGGGAACCCTATGGTTCTAGGAGTATCCTTCGCCCTGAATTCTTTGAACACCAAAAACCACTTCACCTTTGTCTCTATAATATATGTACATCTCTCGTGCCATATTAATGCATACCATTTTTTTTAGTCCAAAGTCTGAGAATGTATAACGAATAGAAATTTGTCAAAACATAAGATTCTTAAATGTATTTGATTCAAAAATTACGTATCATGAGTACCCATAAAACTATTTTTACTATGTATAACTTTCAGGATAAAGGGCCTTTGGAGTTGATCCGATTGGCGAAAGAAAGTTTTGAATTAAAAGTGCTTTGCTGAAACTTTTTGGATAAGGTAAATGACCATATTGAAAGATTCATATAAAAATGTTATGTTCGACTTTGAATATTTAATATAAAAAACTTTTTTAATACAATGTATTACAATAACATAATTAAATAACGTAGTAGATCCTTCATAACTTCGTCACATGATTGGTGTCTTGTCTGAAACCCAGAACATAAATGGCACTCCCTCTGTTACCCTTTCCCTGAATTTAGAATATGACAGTTGCAAACAATTCGTCGCAGTAAAAAGCATATAATAAATATATTATCACAAGAAACAAAGAAATCCCATCAAGTGTCCAAAACTAGGGAAGGATTTCAACCTCAGACATTGGACACAGAACAACAAATTATACAAAATACAAAATCTTGATATCCTTTTGCTTCCTCCCCTCCCTCTTCTTGAAAACCCACAAACAAGTTAGCCAGGTGACTACTAATACTCCAAATTATATATTTCATGAGGTCTTTAAACACAGAAAATTTATAAAAAATAGGAGGAAGATAGAGAAGAAGGAAGAAAAAATGGAGCCAACAATGGTTCTTCCTCTTCTCATTCTTCTTGTTTTGGTTTTTACTAAATTGTCCTTTTGGGACCATCAATTGTTGGTACAACCAGTAGAAGCCATAGAAAGCCATCTTGCGTCCTCTCCATATTCTTCCCCTCCCATTGCTCTCCCCTCTCCAGCTTCCATGGCCTCCTTATCACCTGGTACCATATCAAAAATTCCAAATTTGCCCTCTGTTTTTACCTCTGTTTCCATTTCTGGGTCGGTTTACTATTGGAATTCTGATACTAAAGTCTCGAACTTTGGAGCAAATTGCCTCAAGTATCGATATTTATGTTGCTTTCATCTCTATTTCTGTTTCTGGGTCGGCTTGAATTGGCAATTCTGATATTTAAGTCAAACTTTGGAAGTTACTGTTACTGTTAGTACCTGGAAAGTGATCTTGGCTTATAAATTTTCCTTTTTTTTTGTCTCAAGTATCAATCTTTATGGTGTTTTTGAAATGCCCAGTTGCCAAGATTAAAGCTTTTTCTTTTCTCATGGTTGTGAATTTTTTTTGGACAGGGAAAGAATTGGAGCCTTTGAGTGGAGAAGGGCACAAGAACATGAAGTTGGACAGTACACTAGCTTTGTCACTTTTTGTTACATGTGGTGTGTTGACTATAATAGTAGTTGTCTCTTTGTCATGTTGCTTCATCTGTTATTGGAGGTCGTCCCGGAGAAAGACAAGTGATCAATGCCCAGGTATCTTCTTTTCTGTTAAATCACAATTTGGCTGCTTTGTTTTAGCTGTTACACGTGAATTATTTTTGGTAACTTTGTTTCCCTCGTCTGCAGAAAATTTGAGGAAAGGAGTCTCATTGACTTCGTTTTTGGATAAGTTCAGTTCCATGGTGATGGTTGTTGGTAGGAGATCCGTTCCTTTGATCGACTACAACACAATTGAGAAAGGTACCGACAATTTTGGAGATTGTAACTTGTTGGGGAAGGGGGGATTCGGGGTTGTTTATAAAGCATCGTTGGATGATAACATGCCCGTTGCGGTGAAGAAACTAAATTGCGCAAGTGAAGACGCGCAGAGAGAATTCGAGGTGTAACAGTTTTCTATGCAAATTTGCTCTCTTCTTGTTTTGTGACTTTTTTCCTTCTTCAACTGGTGATCTTGGACCTAATGTTGCAGAATGAGGTGGATCTACTGAGTAAAATTCAGCACCCAAATGTTATCTGTATGCTGGCTTACTGTGTTCATCAGGACATGGGATTCATAGTTTATGAACTCATGCCAAATGGGTCGCTTGAGGATCTATTACACGGTAAAGCTCTCGTGTTGTTTTTTCATCTCTCAATCGTGTACCGATGACGTGGAAGATGAGCTGTAATTTGTTTTTGTTCTTGGTCAATGGCTTAGGTCCTTCCCATGGATCTTCATTAGATTGGCATATGCGGTTGAAGATTGCTCTCGATACAGCAAGGTAACCAACTACTTTGTGGTAATGGAGTAAGTTTGTTAGTTGTGTACATGTCCTCTTCTTTGACTCTATTTAATTTGCACTTGTTGACCAGAGGATTAGAATATTTGCACGAATTCTGCAAGCCATCAGTGATCCACAGAGATCTAAAATCATCTAATATTCTCTTGGATACCAACTTCAATGCCAAGGTCAGTACGTAGAAGTTGAGCATTGTCTCCCGCCTTTCTATATTTTTATTATTGAGTCTATTAATCAATTGCAGTTTCTCATCCCAAGATTTTTATGTCCCGGTTTTAGTTATCAGATTTCGGTCTTGCGATAAACAATAACTTGCAAAACCAGAAGAAGCTCAAGCTTTCGGGCACTGTGGGTTATGTAGCCCCAGAGTACATGTTAAACGGTATGCATAGTTTTCTTTTTGTGGGAAAATGGTATGCATAGTTAAGTTGCCATCATTTGGTGTTTTATGTTTGTCCACTTGTTGTTGACCTTAGGTCACTTGGAACTTGGTAGCAGAATTATTCTTGGTTTAGTGGGTAACCATAAGGGGGTGAGTCCACATTGGAGGGTGCATCAAATTGCTAGTACCTAGAAAGATATGTATATTAAATTTGCAGTTGTCCCCTAGATGAACTAGATACAGAGGAAAGCTTACCCAATTAGGGGCTTCAGATATAATATTGAAAGATGGTGATCTCGATACACATGATAGTTTCAGCCTATGGTTGGATAGTTACTGCTGATTTATCAGTCTAATATCGAGATCAACAAAAAAATTTAACTGAATTAATCAAGAGAGAATTAACTAATGAGTTCATTGTTCATTGCATTAGGTGAACTAACAGAGAAAAGTGATGTGTATGCTTATGGTGTTGTGCTTCTGGAGCTTCTATTAGGAAGAAGGCCTATAGAAAAACTGGCACCAGCTCATTGCCAATCTATTGTAACATGGGTAAGGGCCTTCTCAGATTCCCAACCACTCCAATATAATATGGAAATAATGGATCAGGTGTTCAATGCTTTGGCCATCCACATAATGCAGGCCATGCCTCAGCTAACTAACAGAAGCTTGCTTCCAAACATCGTGGATCCTGTCATTAAACACGCGGTCGACGAGAAATACTTATTCCAGGTAAACCTTGGTTCAATTGTAGCAGTGTGGGAAACAATTTCTTTTCGTAAACCTTGTAACCCGCGACGAATTGGTTGCGCAGGTTGCTGCAGTGGCGGTCCTCTGCGTGCAACCAGAACCATCGTACCGGCCTCTGATAACAGATGTGGTTCACTCTCTTGTACCACTAGTTCCTTTTGAAATGGGAGGCACCTTAAGAGTTTCACATACGCCAAGAGCCTCTGGATCTTACCAATAGCTGAGCAGCAGCAGGCAGACCAGTTCTTTTTATTGCAAGAATTTGTTGGCAACTAGCTGCACGTTCTAACATATGTACAGTTGGCCATTGTTATCTGGCTGGTCATTTGAGAATATGCTTGCTAGTTATCAAATGGAAAGATAATTAAAAAAAACTTCGCACCTTGTAAATTGAAGTGCTACTGTTCCAGACAACTCATACAGTATTAGTACGTAGATGTTATAACTTTATAAGATAATTTCAGAATCGAACAAGCTCAGTAGATCAACCCTTTATTGTTACAATCACTTGAACTGAAGCCAGGGAACTACAGAACAAGTAGAGGCTACCTACCCTTTTCCAGGGAGATAAATATAAATTGAAGTCATAAATTTCATTGTTACTCATTGTAACAAGATCCTCAAAAAGTTTGAAGCTTAACCAAACCACCTCTAGAACTCACAAAATTTCTTTAATTCGTCCAGTATATTTGGCATTTTTCTCTAATGACAGGGCCATGCATTCAACTCACATTGTGGTATGAATCGATGATTGCATCTGCAAGGTACTCGCATTTGGCGAGAGATAATCCGGCCAAAGATATTCTTCCGTCCTTTGTCATGTAAATGTGCCACTTGTTGGTCATATTGTCACTCTGTTGAGCAACGGAAAATTCACAGCAAATATTAGCCAAACATCAGAGAAGAACAGCACTAGATAATATCGAATGATCAGCAACTAGAACGAAATACGAGCTTGAAAATAGCACAATCACGATAAATAAGAAATGACAGTGATCTGTAAATTTACCTGTGTTTTATTCAAGCCCGTGAATGAGAACATTCCTATCTGCTTAAGTATAAAAGACCAGTCTTTGCCACTCTTGTCCTTGGCACAAAGACTGTCATACAACTTCTGTCTCACATTCTTGATTCGTCCAGCCATCATTTCCATCTCGGATTTCCATTCGTTAAACAGAGCTGGATCCCCAACCACGTTGGCTACAATCCTAGCTCCGTGTACTGGTGGATTGGAATACATCGGCCTTGCAAGCCTTTTGAGCTGACTCTTGACCCTGGCCATTTACAAAAATGAAGATGAAGTAGAGAAGAAACCACAATTTAAATGGAGAAAATTGGCTTATAACCCAAATTAATGTCAGTAGAATGACATGTCCCATATCAAATTTCTTCAGAATAACTCATTTATCCATTCGGATAAGTGGCAATATTCACTACAGAATGATGGAACTCCGACTATTGAGCCGGCATTTTCTCTATGGTCAACCCAAGTGTACAAGAGGAAGCCGATAATGAAAGTGTTTCAAGGGCAACATGGCCTAAGTCGTACCTTGTTGCAGCATCTGCGGATGAGCACACAACATTAATTGCTCCAATTCGTTCAGCGTAGAGGCCTAAGTTTTTGCTATACGACTGAGCTACCAAAAGCTCCATTCCTCTAGTAGCAAACAACCTCACTGAGGCCGCATCTTCGTCAAGGCTTCCACTTGCAAAACCCTAAAGAACACGAGACAATCGAACTTGTTAAGAAAATGTACAACAGGCATAGTCGATAGAAAGCCACAAGCAAGATTACTTATACTTAGCTCAAAGATACAAAAACTGACATGGCACGTACATCCCAAAATGGGGATGATGTTCATCTTATTTACAAAAAAAAATGAACTGGCTAGACCACCCAAACAATGATCCAGTTAAGAAGACAATCAATCCTCCTCTTAGACTCTGGAAGCATTGACAAGAGTATCACTGTCTTTGTTAGCCAATTTTCCATGGGCACAAAAAGAAATGCGGGAATAGATTTAAATAATGCACCTGATAAGCTACATCAAAAAATGGAATGTGGTTCTTCTCCTGAATGAGATCCGCAATTTTTTCCCACTGTGCAAGTGTTGGATCAATACCGGTTGGGTTGTGAGCACAACCATGAAGCAAAATAAATGAGCCATCAGGGGCTGCCTGCAACCGAGCATAAAAAATATAAATTGTTTGACTTGACTCATAAAACAAATTTTGTATCATCACAATTTAGTATTTCTCTAACCGTGTGTGATAATTCAACAAGAATGAGAATCAAGAATTTAACCAATTGAATATCTTCACCTTAATATCTGCAATCATCCCCTCAAAATCCAAGCCAACTGTTTTAGGATCATAGTACCGGTACTCGGACCACGGGACTCCAGCATCATTAAAAATGTTCTTGTGGTTGCCTGCACATCAACTCGAGTGCAAACGTTACAACCAAGATGGAAAAATTGCAATATAATCTTGAGTGCCAACATCACAACTCAGATGGGGATAATTGCAGGTCATACGTACCCCACGTGGGAGACGATATCAAAACTTTTGCACCGGGAAAATAACGCTGAATAAGGGCTGCAGCCAGTCGAAGAGAACCAGTGCCAGAAAGACCTTGTACTGTAGCAACCTAGAAGAGTCCACCATAATCTTATATGTTAATAGGTCTCAACAGAAACCAAATATCTCTAACGTTAAACCAACAGCTATACTTTCACGTACTCTTTGTTCCTTTATCAAGGGGTTGTCTGCTCCCAACAACAATTCTGCAGTCACCTTGTTGAAGGCGGCCAAACCTTCAATCGGAAGATACTACAAAGAATGCCATAATCATCAAGAAAACAATAAGACAATTGCCGCAATTCCGACAACTGCAACTGAATTTACCTCCTTGTTGTCCCCTTTCTCGATCATAAGATTCTCTGCCTGTAAGGAGAGACAGGTTTGTCAAGCAAGATCAAAAGGGAAACCTTAAAGACAGCTCGCTCGTCGAGAAATATCTCGCAAAACATAAACCAGGACAACAAAATGAGCCGACGAAAAAGGATCCGAACCTTCTTAACAACGTCAAGAACGTAGGGCTGCAATTCTTCGGTCCGGTAAGCCCCAACTCCAAGGTTAAGCTTCCTCCCATCGTTATCAGCCCTAAAAGCTTCGGAAACTCCGAGGATGGGATCAGGAGGAGCCATAGTAACCGCCTCGAAACGAGACACGTCAACTGCCAAACACATAGAAGAAGAAACTCGTTGATCGGAACAAGAGATTATTGCCTTGGACTTGAGAAACGGACTATTGCCTCTCTTCACCTTCCCCTGCTAATACCAAATTCAACGATTCCAATCATAACCAACAAACAAACACAAGGAAAGATCTATTATTTCGATTCGAAAAGCCGAATCGTTTACCTTGAGAGCCTCTCGCATAGAAATGGAAGAAACCGAAGAGAGCACCGTGGAGGCCGCCGCCATTTCTCTCTCTCTCTCTCTCTCTCTCTCTCTCTTTGAAAGAGTGGAGAAGACTAGGGCTTGATGAGAGAGCTAAGAAGGATTTAAGGATGGGACGAAACTGAACTGGATTTTTGTGGGGACCACAGGAGAAGGACGGGGAGCTCCAAGATAGAAGATGTGGGCGATGTGATCGACGACGTTGTTAAGGGCATTATGGTAAATTCATGCTGATCATATATCGTTCCTTTGACATTTGTCCGATGGCGAGTGGTTGTACGGTACTGGCTCCCTAACTAGGCCGTGGGCCGTGTTGGTTTTTTGGAAGATGGCCCACGAAAGATGTTGGGCCTTAACTTTGGTCCAGTCTACAAAATTTCGATAGGAAGAATTTTGGGCCCCTGGGTTATGACTTTATTCAAACGCGGGCCCTTTTGTAGTATAACCTTATTCAAATCAAGTTGGTGTTGGAACCTACTCGTCTATGTACGTTTGTTAGACATTATCTTGGATAAATGAGAGATTGTCCTAGTTTTTTTATTTTTCTTCAAAGAAATGAGAGTTTGTTGTAGTTAGTACAATCCTTTTAAGTTTCACAAATTTTGCATGTTTGGCGATAACAAGAATAAAGTAGAAATGGGAGGCAAAACCTTTGAGGAACTGATCAACTCGATTATTCACGACCAAGAATGACCGACATGTTCGAATTATTTAAACGACATCAAAAAATGCCATTCACTTATGTTCTTGTAATTTGATGTTTCTTGAATATCAGTTAGATTTTCATTGAATTACATTTTGGTTCATTGCAATTGAAATGTTCTTTTGTATTGTAATATAAGATAGGGCTAAGCCCGATTATATAAACTATAAACTAATCGCTCGTACACTTGCATGCAAAAAATGAACAAACACTCTCAATCTGACTCCTTGTTAAAGAACCGTGCGATGCAAGTAATAGTACAATCCAATACCAAAAACACATTCGATAGGCAAACGAAAATCGTACTTCCTCATTATTAGTATGTCAAAATTGAAATAGGGCACTAACTGGTTGTGTCCTAAACAGGAAAAAACACGAGCTTATGTCCGAAACTAATTCTCTTCCATAGACAAACAACCAAACATCCGGAAGAATGTTAAAGATTAGAGACAAAGAGCTTGTCTCAGAACCCTAGCTTAGTTCGGCGCCAGTGCCTTTTCTTGAAGTTTGACCTCTGCTTCATGGTGTTGCCGGTGCGCGCGAAGGTCCAGAAAGGGATGCGCCTGTTCTGCCTCAACTTCTTCCCCAGCTTCTTCTTTATCCTAAAGGTCTTGTGCGACGGCTGCGTTTCACCCGTAATAAAATACATTATAAACACTAAGATAAAGATAATTATATTTTTTTTGAGTAGAAATTGGACACAAATTATCTACTAATCTTTATAAATCACGTGTTGGAATAATCGTAGTTAGATTAACCCTTCCCATCTATGCAGCAAAGTCATGTCTTATTGTGAAGACATAATTGGAGAGCCAATCTCCAACTCTATTCTCCTCTCTGGTTGTACTTAGACAGCACCAATCATAATTTTTATTATAATTCTTGTGTATCTTGTACCTTAGATAATTAGGTGATGTTTTTAAGTAGTAATGATGTAATTACTTTTGACAATTTGACGAGGACCAATACAAATTTAATTTATAAAAAATAATTGTATAGGGATGGGGGGAGAGAGAGAGAGAGAGAGAGAGAGAGAGAGAGAGAGAGAGAGAGAGAGAGAGAGAGAGA
>SOPF01027895.1:126402-216639 GCA_012979155.1 Hypericum perforatum
GATTAATATACCACAACAATAACGCGTGATATGGGACCCAAAAAATAACATGGCTGATGATATGATACCCACGCAAAATACAAATCTTCACATTCGTGCAAATGAGAGAAAACTAAGAAACCTCCCACGATTTCATGTAAATTTCAAAGGTCTAATCTATTGATTTTACATACCAAGCGGTAATATTTGGGCTTGTACTTTTTATAAATTTATTTAAAAGAATGACTGCTAATGGCTCATCATAAAACTTTCATTTAGTAAAATTATAATCATTAAGTATAAAAATCATTTTTATTTAATGATTTAGTTCAATCTTGTATTGTCACGGCTACTTAATAAACTCATGTCTTTTCGCCTGCATACCACACGCAAATTCGATACATTGAACCCGCTAGATGGGACATGGACATGTGGATTTATCTATCAATCATCAACAAGTTGTTACCCAAATTAGCGCCACTATTCTCTTTTAGATTTTGTACTCCAGCGAATCGCGTGTCTAGAGTTTACTGCTCGAACTCGCACCATGCTGGCGATTCATCCGCATAAAATACTGTGATTGGGTCACATAGTTTTTTAAATTTTTATTTTTATTTTTTTAAAAAATTGTACCATTTTGCACTGTTCGAATATTTTTTATGTTTTCAATAATTTTATAAAACTATTTGTATCCATTTATCCAATTTATATGTTTGCGTGACTCAAAAATTTTATGTAGTAAGAAATTATTTTAGAATTCTATAAATATAGGTCATTCTCGTTTCATTTTTTCTCGACCCTCGTTTCATCCATCCTCTCATCTTTTTATAATCGCTATTATATTTTTTAATTATGGATCCTAATCATGATTATGATTGGATGACCAAACTTTTAAGATTAGATCATAATCATAATTTTGATCCATAAATTCACTCGTAGCCTAAACAATTTTTTCCTAAAATGCAAGATTCTTTTCAAAATTTACCAAAAATCTAACAACACTTTGTCCAAAATTCACGTGGACCACAATTTCACTTTATTCTCTCATACCAACTTAATTTTTTCCAATACTCATTAATGCCTCAATAATATTTTCCCCATACCCACGACCATGATATTTCTCACAAATGTTCAACCAACAACTATAAACAATGAAGCCAAGACCTCATGAATCAAGGCCTCAATAACAATATACCTTTAAAACTCCACAAAGGGCGATACATTCTCGAAGAATAGTGAAGGAAGAGTAATAAGTAAATATAGTAATATTATAAAATATATTATCCTAATATCTTCTTATCTTAGGCACAATGAAGATGTATGACAGTCTAACCATCAGAAGGATCAAAGAGTTTATATTAAAATTGAGTATCCTTCACGCAAACTAAAAAAATTGAGTAAGATCAATCCAAAAAAATTGACGTCGATGAAAAGTCATTGTAACTGGCTTAATTATATACGCAACAAATGAGTTATGACAGGCAACAAGGCATGAAAGTGGATAGTATGACTCAAATGTAATGACAGAAACTCACCAACTATATTATAATTTAGAGAAAAAAACTCAGTGATATAAAAGTATATAAAATGATCATGAGCAAACATCAGAAATGTGATCTTGAATTAACTGATTCCATATTTGGCTGTTTGAAGGAGTCACGAGATGTAGAGTGGTGGAAGTTCTACACAAACATGAATTATTGAAAATAGGGATGATTCAGTCCCCACCAACTCTCCTACTCTGATGAGCCAAAGATCGACAATATTGCATCTATCTAGCAGAGAAGCTGCCAAAAAATAGATAACATCCAAAGAAAAAAAAAGTTATTTCAAATGATGATACGGACCTTAAGAGAATAAAGTGTTATAAATCTATCGTCAAAAAGTGAATTATGAAATATTATAGTTAATGGTCATCACAGATTGACAATCAGATATAAAATAGTTAAAATCCCAAAGAAGTTGTACTTAAGAAAGCCGTAATCATATGTCTCATTGATAATTGATTAGTGTATTTGTTTTTTTATTTTAATATAATTTTTAATTAATATATTTTTAGTTTAATATATTTTTATTATTTTACTATTATTTTTAAGTAATCATGTAATATAATTTTGTGATATTAATTTTTAATTATTTTAGTTGGTTGAAAATTAATTTTAACAATTTTAAATTAGTTTGTAATTATATCCGAATTTGATACAATAGATATATTTAAAAAATAATAACATTGACGTAAAGTTAATGTGCAATTATATTTGCTGCGAGAAAAAAACTGAAATGAGGATCAAGAAGTGGCCAAAAACGAATCACTATTATAGATGATATTAGTTTTTCCTTATTGACCATTTTATGGATGCATTTGTATATTCCTGTATTATTTTGGTGCTATCGTTAATGAAAAAATGATTGATTGATTAGCCATCTTAACCTTCTCAAAGAAAAGATTAGCCATCTTAACTAGCTTGATTTATTAAAGTTGGACGCTTTTTTTTTCTAAGCGAGAAAGGACAAGAGATTCTTTAATACCCACGTATGAAAATGATATAATCTCTACCGTGTATATGGATAAATTAGTGAAAAATATTGGAAACCAAACGATAAAACTATAATTGTATTTTTAGGTAAATATTTTACGCTAAACAATCTCTACACCTAATAAATAGTCATAACACATAGTGTAGTTGAACTATAAATCCTAAGACAAAAAAATATAATTGTGCTAAAAAATCATAAAACTTTTCTTCACAAAATATTATAATCTTATTCAAAATATTAGCCGAGTACAAGTTGATTCGAATGATTTGGAGATGGTTTGGGCAATGATTGTGGTATAATATTCTCTTAATATTGTGTCAGGTTTTGGGATATTGACCCAGTTATGTTTGAACCTTCCCATGTGACCATCAACCAAAGAATTATGATTCTCAGCTTCTCACCATATAATAGTATAGTCCCTCTTAGAACATTGAAATTCCTGGTCAGTGACGGAAGTTTCTTCCCGCAATCGTTTATCTATAATTTGGATCCGACCTTTTGTTATACATATATATACACACAAACTTCAATTAATTCCAGCTAAAGTATGATTAAGCTACAACTTTATAGGCCGAAACCTGGAAGATCATAGGAAATTTTTCACGGGAAAAGATGCTGAATGCATACAAAAGATATGTTCAAAGATTCTTCATGATTAAACTATAGATGCTAACAAAATATTCAGCGGAAGTTACTTTAATTTATTTTTACTAAATAATATTTTTTAATAAACACTTAATAAGCCAAAAAAAATTTAATTTTAACCTTCAGTGCATGAACCTCTTCAGTCCTGATTGTTCATTGTTTTCGCAAAGACAATCAATTTGTCTATTAATTGTCTAATTACACGTTCTAATTTAATTTAGGTTTTCATGTTTAACCTGTTTTTTATTTTTCAATAATAGACTGAAAACCACCACTTCAAAAAAAAAACTTAATTTTGAACAAATCCATTCGTAAACAATTTTCATATAAATATTTCTATGTCAGAATACTTCTTATTAATTTGCCAGAAAAGAAAAAGCTCCCAGAGAGTTGATGTCATCGGTCGTAGAACGCTCACATGAAGGATCTGTGAGACTACGACATTAGATTTCCTCGAACAAATAAGGTACAGAAATAATGGAAGACTCTGGTCATTATTTAATATCTATAAGCTTCTTCTATTATACTTTTTTCAAGAACCATCCGTTGAAATAAAGCCAAAGCCAACTGGTAATTAACAATTTAAACACAATAACAAAAGGAATTAATATAAGAAAAGGGAATAGAATGGCCCAAAACTTAGGTGGGTCCCAAATAAACTCCTTAAATTAATAAATTGGATGCCAGTAAGGGCCAAGCAAAACAAAAGTAGACCTCGAGGCATGTTTGTCTACAAAAGCCTCTCAACTACATAAACCCCCCCACTCCCCCTGCCCATAGCAATCTCAAACCCACTCCAAAAGGCTCTCATTCTCCTCTCAGGCATTTCGTCGAACACCTTTCTCCGAAGCGTCTCTGCTTCGAGCCGATCATGGCGAGGCCGCAGCAACGGTATCGTGGGGTCCGACAACGACATTGGGGCTCCTGGGTGTCCGAAATTCGACATCCTATATTGTAAGTTCACTTTCGTACGTTACACGAACATTTGTTGATCCGACAACAAAGACAATAAATCATTGACTCGCTCTCGCTGTGTTTTTTCTTCTTTAGGAAGACTAGAATTTGGTTAGGCACATTCGAGACAGCGGAGGATGCGGCCAGGGCGTACGACGAGGCAGCCAGGCTCATGTGCGGGCCAAGGGCTAGGACCAACTTCCCGTACAACCCGAACCTTTCGCAATCGAATTCGACGAAGCACCTATCGGCAACTCTAACCGCCAAGTTGCACAGGTGCTACATGGCATCCCTCCAAGTAACCAAACAGGCATCATCACTTCCGGACCACCACAACCGAAAGGGACCGAACCCGAACCCGAACATGACCCGTCTGAACCCGAACAGCAGAACCAACAACCGCATTGCCGGGACACACTCCCCGACTCCACCGGTGCAAGTTAAGGAAGAGGGAATACTACTGGAAGAGGCCACCTGGGTCATGGAGAAACACCAAGTTGTGGAAATTGGCGGGCCCCAGCAATATATTAAACCATTGGAGGAGCACCACATTGAGCAGATGATCGAGGAGTTGCTTGATTATGGGTCCATTGAGCTTTGCCACGACCAATCTTCTTCATCAATTGTTTGTTAGTTGGCCCCGGTTTAGCGCCATTATATTATATTAGGCCAATGGGACTCATTAATTAGCTAGTTATTAAAAATCTTAACCCCATTTTCTCTACCTTTTTTTTTTAATCACGCACCAACTCTACGTCATGTGGGAAATTCAACGAGTAACTTGTATCCGTAGGGCTTAATTAGTGTTTAGCAGGAAATCTAGTGGTATAATAATATATAAGACGGTGATCTATCTATGTTGTATCATATAGAATGTACTAGTTAGTACATGAAATTAAGGAAGGCAATAAGTTGGAAAACTTCACATTTTGTCTTGTAGGAAAAAGTGTAGAATACCTGATATCCTGACATTTGCTAAGCTATGAATTGACTTTTGTGCGTCCAATTGTGGAAATATATTAGTTATTCTGACAGAAATCGAAATTAGCGGCCTTGATCAGAGAGCCAGCTGTAGATTTTGCTGCCTTCAAATTTTGCTAACAGACAAGACGACCTTATATGTTTGACCAACATCAACATTTTCATGTGCTTGTACAAGTGCAAGATACGTATCACCTGGTTAACTTAGACGTAACAAGAACATGGTAGGACCCATCAATTTCCTGATAATATATTTTTTTATAAAGATCAACTGAATATAGATTTGTCGAACATTTTTTTATAAATAGATTTTATTTACCATTGTGCATACATTTGTGTAGAATTTTTTTTCATATGAAAATTTACCCGCAGACTTTGTTTTTTAACAATTGTCGTTATATTCTTTAAAATTAATTAAGATTATAGTTTTTGAAAATTGTTGGTCAATACGTAATTACGTTATTTATAGCTATTTCTTTAGATATTCTTTTGTGCTTTTTAGAATGGAAGTTTTAAATTTTTGAGATCAGTATGCATTATTGTTCTAAACAAATTTAGATCTTTAAAATCTTCGAGCTTACAATCAAAGCATGACGTTTGACGAATACTATGTACACGAAATGAGAAGAGGGCACCTCAAAAATCTTAAGGGTTAAAAGATGCGGCCAACTGGACTAATGTAAAAAATACATGACCAATTGGGGATACTTTTTGGCAATTTCTCGATATTTTGGAATATGTACTTATTTTTCACGTATATCATAGTTGTATTATTTGTATGACTTATCTTTCAATAAGGTGTGATACAAATGATGTAATTAATTTTTTATGGTTTATTTAGAAGTAATAATATTCTACTTATAAAAAACCAATATCCATCAGTTACTAAGAAAGTTAACTACTCCTATTAGTGTTTGGGAGACCAAATGGTTGCTGTAATGAAAGGGGTGATTTTACACTTTGATGTCACGGGACAAATCAGGAGGTTTTAGTCAATAAAAAAGGCACTTTCAAAGCGCTTTTTCTCAAAGTTACTTGCAGCCAACAACTCCGTCGCACGATTCTTTTCACTAAAAAGTGGAGCCTAAAATAATCGTTCATTTCTTTGGTATGTAAAATTTGTATTTCCCAATTAAATATCATTATAAATACAAGTGCGTATGAAGTCACTGCACCAATAACTTAAATAAATACGTAGGTCTTTTTTACCAAATTGTTCTCCTACTTGTATCCTTGTAAAAAAGTCATTACCGAAGAACTTAGAAATTGAATTCGATTTTCAGTGTTAAAAGTCTTCCATACATAAAATAATCCTTATATTTATTAAATAAAAGTGGGACTTTTATGAGTAATTTTACTATGACCATCTGTATGAATTGACAATAATTAATTTGTAATTTTTTAAAATTTTATTATAATAAACGAGATAAAACCCAACACAAAATTACGTATCGGAATAATCCTAACCATTACAATTATAAATTTCTTCTAGCATTCAGTGAGCATGCATTAGTTTCTTTTTTAGGTAAGAATGTAATAGAATAGTTTTTTTTTTTGGTGTAAAATGTAATAGAGTATTGATACGCACAGAAATCTGTGTTCCAATGAAGCGTGGAAATTGATCCAAAGGGTGCGCGGTTTTTTCTTGGGTCTGTCAGGATATTAATAATGACCAAATTCAATATTATTTGAGTTTATCTGAAGTAGGGCTCAGAAGAAAAGTAGAAAACTATTTCCGAACTTTTCAGCTTAATTTCATTTTGCTTAATAACTAAATATACGGAAAATTATGTATGTACAATGTACGCATAAAAAGTAAACCCTGAAAACAAAATTTAGGTATCAAACGGTATGGTGTCACAGATTGATAAAAAAATAGTTTTAAATGAATTTTATTAGTGTAACTGTTTTAAACTTTACAAAAATAAATTTATTTAAAAAAAAATCAAATAACTCGAATATAAATTAATTAATTTATTACATATTTGTATCTCAAAATTTTTTGAAAAAAATGTTCAGATAAATGTAAATGATTTGTCTAGGGGATAGTATACTCTCCCAAAGGAGCCCAATATCATCATATGTGCGTAGGTAACCTGGAGAACACAAAGCTAGAGATTTTGGACCACCACTTTTTTTGTTAACTTATGATAGAGAATTATTATGTAGTATGTAAATATGATTTTTTTAAAATATATATATTTCATTTGTTTGAACCTAAAATTTATTTAAATAATCCAACTCTCATAGTAAAACAAAATCTCCTCATTAATGCGAATTGATACAAGTGCATCTATTTGCACAAATATCATTGTCAAGAGAATCACGAAAATAATTGCCCGTGACTTGTGACCATGCGATATTACACATCCAGCTTAACCGCCATGGATTTAAGTGTGATTGAATATTCCACCAGATGAAATAGATGATTAAAATTCATTGATGGGTCATGGGATAATCAAGTGAAAATCTTTGATTTCCATCTTTCCGAATGGATGGCCAATCCCTGTGAAGATGAAGCTTAGATTTTACGTGGTTGCTCTTGTTTTGGAATTTAACCCAGGATTGCATCCATGCGATATTATTCGTTTTATGGTGATTGAGATTGAGAGAGCCAAGACCATCATTTTCATATGTCGTTTTCAATTATATCCGCCAAAGCTTTCAAAGTAATTGTTTTCCTCTTAATAGAAAGCTTTTAAAGTTAGAAGTGACCTTGAGTTTTTGGAATCTTGGAGTCCGTCGTTAAAATCTTAAAGATGTCGAAATGGTCTCGAGTGGAGTAAGGTGAAAAAGAATTAGGTTTTAAAATTTAGTTATTTTTAATAAACGAGAGTTGATTAATAATTGGGCTCGTTGTTCATAGTATGACCTTCGAAATGGTTGAAGAAATGAATTTGTTGGAAATTATGTGGTGGTACGGAGGATGATTTTTTTTTTATGGATTAGTGTCATACTAACTTTAACGATCTCGTAGAAATTCTTTCATACAATTAGTTTGATATTTTAAAACTACTGTGAATACAACGAATGTAGCGAACTAATACCATCAGGACACCGAGAAGTTCCCACATCGTAATCGAGATTCAAGACGTGTACAATTTTGAAGTGGTGATCGAGGAGCAGGACGAGACAGAGGATGGACAGCTGGCAGAGTTGGAGATTCCTACGGAGACCACTCCGCCCCCTATGGCCCCCGCTGAGGCCACTGCCTCGTCGCGAGTTCAGGTACCTTCTTCTGCACCGAGCTTGTTGCCCGAGGCTGTTTTGCAGGGTACACCTATTGTTGTGGTTGCGCCGGGCATTGAGCTTGGGTCTAGTGGCGACTCCGAACGAATAGGGCATGTCGAGTTTTTGGCAAGAAGACAGGCCTTGGCAGTTCTAGACTCACTCGGGGAGGGTTCTTCTCCCATCCTTAGCACGACCAATAGGCAAACTTCTACACCACAGACTGAGCTAGATTGGGTGGACGTGACCAACAAGCGGGGGAAAACCAAAGCTCGCTCTCTGGTCCAGACCTTCTCCCAGCCTTCGTCCGCTACTCCGAACCCATCGTCTAGGGATGTGGTGAGGATCGGCATAGACTTAGTGGGACTCAGAGAGGGTGCTACCCTGCTCCGCACACACCTCGCCCCGATTATCGAGGTGGATGACATGTCGGAGCACAGACATTTGGTTGAGGCTATGGTAGGCAACCAGTCTTGGGCAGATTTTGTCGTGTCGCCTCCCAATCAGGTCCGCGTCCAGCCACCGCGTACGAAGAAATAACCAGCGCACCTTAAAGGGTTTAAGATTGGTAAACCCTGAGATGCGACTATGAGGGTGCTAGGGACGGCGGAAGCGTTGACTTGTTCTACCACTGCCACTTCTGCCACTAGTTGGCATGTTTGAGTTTTTTTCATTTCATGCTTTCTTTTTCATTTTTTTTTTCTCTTTCTTGCATTCAGTCTCGCCCCGCCTGACCGCCAGGACTGTTGGCTCGCAGGCTTTACGGGTTTGAGCATTGTCTTTTCTCCAATGTTTTTTGTACTTTGAACTTTTTATTTATATATGTTAATTATGGAAAAAAAACGATTCAAAACTAAAAGATACATGTTTGCTTGGCGAGGCCGACGCTTACTGAGTTTGGCCGCCCTTGTGCCCTGGGGTCTGCCAAGTTCACGCCATTTTGTGCCCCAGTGTCCCAACGGATACCTGGCACCCTTTGGTTTCTGACGCTCGCCAGATTCGAGTAGTGCCTCGTACATGATGTCCTTCGGGTGTTCAGCGCTTTCGGAATCTCAGTTTTTCAAAACCAAAACTCAAATTCTTCTAATGAACGATGCGTATCGTTTGGGTCGAGGACACTTGCCCTTCGACCCTCACTAGGTGATGGTGTCCCCTAAACCTGTGCAGTCGATCCTATTATTTTTGACAGGCTACATCAAAATTTGTCGCAATAATCTATATCTCGTGAATCGAAAATTATGAAATATCCAACATAATTTTTCTAACCATTCAAATTGAAATGCTAATGATAATTTTCCAGCATTACACTATTCCGGATATAATAATAAAGTTAATCTTTGCAGTGGATGACAGGTTACAATATCTTCATGTTGTTTAGCAATTATAGAGCACTTATAAAGGTACGAAAAACTAATAAAAATGCTATTAAATTATATATCCGCTCTCCTCATCTGGTCACTTGATCTATATGATTAAACCATGCATCATTTCGTAACCAAAATATCGTCTTGTTTTTAGAGTTCAATAGGTAAAAGCTGAATGTGTTATTTGTTACATATCGAAGTATATTTTTGTATCTTATTTACCAAAAAATGAACAATAAACTTCTATCATATCTTATACATTATGTGTCATTTCGACACTGCCATGTTGGTATAATGAAACTTTTCATACTCTTTTACTGTATTCGTGTGTAAACTTACTTGGCCCAACAAGAAAAAATATGCATAATTGTAGTGTCTTATGTTCCAAAACTAATGTAATTATTAGATTAGGGAAGGAATAGTCACTCTCTAGTCCCGGCGTGCCTTCTTTTTTATGGTGCTGGTGTCCAGTCTCTTTCATTGAACATCTCATGATTGTTCACCTGTTTAGGAAATTTATTTCGCTCCCCGCAAACAATCACCAAAATTATATAAAGTAGTTTTAGCCCTCATTATTTTGTTCTTACTTTTTATCAATATCTTGGTTGTGTTAGTGAGTTCACCATCATTAAAGGTTTGAATCTTTGCGCAAAATGTTGATGTTGCACCTGGCCATCCACTTCGTCATACTTGAAAAGAAAAAGTAGTTCCATTTTCAATCTTACTATAGGTAAATGGAATATATTCAAATGTTGACAATCAGTTTGATAAGATAGTTGTTCGGATTAAACGTAACTGTTAATTTCTAAAACACTACTCTTTATATGTTAGTGGGAACAAGATCCGGTTTAGTCTCGTCCATTATAATTTGGAATTGACATATACATGATTAGCTATATTTATTAGTTGATTATTCCAAATTCTTCATATACTTGATTAGCTATATCTATTAGTTGATTATTCCAAATTAGTGGTTATAAAATGGAAATCAAGTAGCTGGTTAGTCTATGACATGCATCTTTCAAAGGCCAACTACTGGGCCATGCTCAACTTATGCACATCAAGATAATCGGAAAAGACCATCAGAAATATTGGCTCAATGTTTTTTTCTGGATAATTACAAATTAATCATTAATTATATGTACAAAACCTTGCAAAATTGAAGGAAGTTTAATTTTCCAAACTCTCACATGATGTAAAAAATTGATCTTTCAAACAAAAATTACCAGTGTAAATGTTAAAGACCTGAGTTCATGAAAAAAATTGTGGGGTTCAACATTCACAAAAGAAAAAATCTGATAAGGGGGAACACTCCCTGAGTAGATTTTGTCGATGTTCGACTATTTACCTGTTATAATATTTTTTATTCTTTTACGTACAACTTTTGAAAGGCCGTGGCTTGAATTGCCTTCCTGTGTAATTTTTTTTACTGCAGAGGTTAATATTTTTTACTCCAGAGGTTAAAATATTAATTTGTCAAAAAAAAAAAACAAGATTGCGCATTGTCAGAACACACAAAAACATAAAAAATATCATTTTTGTGCAACTGCTGAACCGGCCATCAAACTTCTTGTTCGGCTCGGCAATTCATTAGCTGAAGAACATACACAAAAAATGCTTCAATTTAAACGTTGTCATGCTTTATTTTTATTTTTATTTCAATTATATTTCCTTTTTTAATCTGTCGTGAACATTATTTTTTGTTTGTTCGTATTAATAAAATCTTTTAGCTGTCTAATAAATTTTGAAAAATATTTATGCAATCTAATTATTAAGGAAAAATGCTCTAAATACAAAAAAATCAAAATTATATAAAATTCTCTAAAATACTAAAAATATTTGTAAAATTGGTCAGTGTAATGTTGCAATCACAATTTATCTTGTAATTATCTTTCATTGAATTTAATTTGCAGCACAATTACAAAATTATCTTCTTCTTTTTTTTTAATTTTGCCACACCGATCTAATTGATAAATTCAATAGGATAATAATAGATTTTAAGATTTATGATAAAATGCACAAAGTTAGTTTAATTTGTCAAAAATTAAACAAAACCCTTTTTGTTTAATTAATTTTTTCAATAACGCACAAATTATCTTTGTTAATTATTGTGATTTTCTCACGTGCGTTTTAGATAATTCTGCTAAAACGGTTTACTTTTTGTTAATTTTGTTTTTTTTAATGGCTAAATAAGTTTTTTTTTTACTTAATTACCATTTTATTAAAGAAAAAGAAAAGGTTACAAAGGAAAGTTCACGAGCCCATAAAATCCCGCTAGCCAACAGTCCTGGCAGTCAGGAGGGGCAACGATAATAAGCGTACACCAACGAAGGAGACCCGGTGGTGGACGTAGGTGGCCCGGTGCGGAGGCCGGTGGTGGCCGGAGGTGGCCCGGCGCGGAGGCCGGTGGTGGCCGGAGTGGCCCGGCACAGAGGCCGGTGGTGGCCGAAGGTGGCCCGACGTGGAGGCCGATGGTGGCCGGAGGTGGCTCGGCATGGAGGCCAGTGGTGGCCGGAGGTGGTCCGGCGCGGAGGCCGGTGATTGACCGGCACGGTGGTCGGCGGTGGTCCGATGGGAAAATGGCCGACGAGCACATGAAAAGATGCGCCTCGCCGAGCCCGTTCCTGGGGTGTGCTCGGATCCCGCTGGAGAGCAAAGCTCTGACCGAGATTTTTGACAATGCGCATTTTTCGTTTCAAGATTTTTCTTATGTGCGGTTTTTTGGAGAAATAAACGTAACAAGATAATTTGTTTTGACAAAATTAAATCAAAAACATGATAATTGTAAGAAATATATTTGCTGTCCAGTGTTACAATCAAACCTGAAGTAATATTGTTGGGACAAGAAAAAAATATTATTTTAGAAAGGTTATTAAATAAAAAAATTACTTTTTAAAAAAATAAATTTAAAATTGAAGTTTTGAACAATAAATACATAAATATCAAAAAAATTACTTTATCTATATATAAAAAACCTACTCTTGGTTCGAACCGTAACATTGGGAGTAAAGATGAAAGAGTAGCCTTGTAGAATACAATCCAAGTGTGCCTTTTCCATAATTCGTTGGCGTCCGCAAAAGAGAAAATAATTACCAAGATTCCACAAAAAAAATTACCAATAGATCAATTTGATGAGTAACTCACGTGTTTCATATAAAATTTTAATCGTTTTTAAATTTAAGTTTAAATTAATTATTTTAATGTAAATTTTTTCGAGTCAATGAGATAATATAAATTCAAATATTTTTAATTTTATAAAATGATTGATAGTAGATAAACAAAAGTAACAAGTGTAATAATATAAGAAAAGACAGAGGCTAAGAGTTAGGGAAGAGAGAAAGAAAGCCGAAGGGTAGCCAAACATTTTGTTAGATTTTGCAATAAAACAAACAAAACTGAGCATTTTTTATTAAAAAAATAGTGCATTTTCTGATAACAAAAAAAATTATTTCCTGCATCTTTTTTACAATAAAAAATGCTCGATTTCATTCATTTTTCAACCAAGTTCACTATTTTTTTTTTGGAGAATTACATCCTCAAAATTGTCAGAAATTTCAACCCTTTACAAAAAAAAAACTCACTGATGTTTGAATGCAGGTTAGCCATGGAGTCAATGGTGAGATCTTCCTAAGATCAAAAAAGTAGTCAAGGACCATCATGGCTCTTATCCAATCATGCCTCAGGGAATCTCATGTGGGAATGTTGGGAATGGATCGACAATCATACGAACCTTAAATTAATTTTTTTCTCCAAACACCATTCATTTGCGAAAAAAAAAAAGAAAAAAAAAAGTGTACCTGTGCTATTTGCAAGGGGCATAATTATTTGGTTTAGGTGCGTTGGATCAAGTGATTCATGCTAAAATCCAAAAGGCTATAAGATTTTTCGAGAGTGAAAGATAAAGGTCGGTGTCCTACTCTAGAGAAAACTCCACGTCTTACTTTTAAAGCCCTTGCTTTCAAAAAATATTATATATGTTGTGGGGTTGTTTTGGTAATTTCAAAATTAATTAAGATAATTTATATTTAAATTTGATCAGTAAATTTTTCACTTAACAAAAAAATAACTTCAAGCATCTTTACTATTTTGACACTATATTTTAAACTCCCAATATTGAAACCATGATCTTATACTCAAACTAACAACATCATACATTTGATCTTTTTCAACATTTAAATCTAAAACTCATCAAAAATATAATATTTGATCACTCGAGGAAACATTCATCATTTAAATGAGTTGCGTTGTTATTGTAGATTTGTATTATGTTTTCAATTTAACCAATTCTTGAGTTCAAATAATAGAAAAATCAACAATATTAAATACTTATCAAATTTAAAAATCCATTTCGTTGAAAATGGGAAAACAGACAGTGGGCGGACCGCTCTATTACTTTTGTTTTTTTGTCAATCAAAAAATAACTTAGGATGTTGTTTGGCCCGTCAAAAAATTAGGATGTTGGACGGCCCGCTCTATTACTTATCCGGTTGTTTGATTCAAAACTAACGAGTTTAATGGGCCTTATGTTAGTTTGGCCCAAATGTTTCTTACTCGGCTTCGTACATTGGGACCTTGGGCCGCACAGAACACGGGAACATTGGGATTTTTTTTCGAGGGAATGGAAAAATTCACTTCTTTTCCTTTTATTTAGGATGTATGAAATGTCCTCTTCAACAACGGTCCTTCTCCTATATTGAAAGTATTGATAACAGCTGAAAAATTGCTTTATTTTTTAGCTATTCCTTATAATTCTATCAATCTCAAACTAAGATCAATCAATATTGTCAACAATATTTGGCTTGTGACTCTTGGGAATAAACAAAAAACTATTTAGGTGTGGTTTATATATATATGTTTCAATTCTTCATTTCAAATGAGACAATTTCCAAGTTGGGGACTTGACTGATAAAAATTTTCGTATTTAATAAACCTCCAAACTCCCCGGACGACCAATTTGCTTGCCTGTTTCTTAGGTTTGAAGAGTCAAACTCAATTATAAAGGATGCAAGTTGATTGCTAATTTTTTGGACGACAAGTTGTTCGTACTTGGTTGACGCAGACTCAGGTCAAAACATGTTCAACTAAATCACTAGACTCGGTCTAACTTCGGTCTTCTTCACAATAATGTCGAGTTTTACGTAAGACCAAAAAGAAGAATAACTTGTCTCATTTTGACCTGATAATATGTTTAGGTCAGGCGTGAACTTGGACCGGCTGAACATATAAATATTAGTTAGTAGGTTTGTAATTAATACTATTAATAAATAAATAAAAGTTAATTTTAAAAATATATGTAAATAATTAGGATGAGCTGAAGTCGTTGTCACGAGAGGGGCTACAGGGGCATCATGATTCATGATAGAAGAATGTAGAGTTGGTCGAAAATTTATATGGGTTAGATGGGAAACGTAAGTTCTGTCTTACAGCGAGAAATTAATTCTAGATTTAGATGGGAAAAAATAATTCTAGATTTATCAGATCAGTTTTGATAAAAAAAAATATAACTTTGTATTTAAATACTTGATTGATCTAATTCTAAAAGTTATAAAAAATTAGATATAAAATTTTCTAATTTTAAATTTTTCTATGTTTGGTGCAAAATGGTCCGAATTGGGTTGAAATATTCGACAACTGATATTTTAATTAATAGTTAGATGTTAGGTTAGATTTTTTTTAATACTGAATACGACTTAAAATTTGTGTATGGAGTTATGACTATTTTTTTCTATATAATAGTAGATTGGGTATAGAAGAAAAATGCTCACAAAATAATACATCAAACATTTAATTTCATTACTTTTACCTTAACATAATATATTTCCTTTTCTATTCTCCCTTATTTTTTCAATAAAATTTTTACTCTTTCACCATTTTTTTCCTACTAGTTATAATCTTGTCTTCCATTTTTTTCCTCATATTCATCTTTTTCTCCTTTTTTCAAATATTTTTTGGACGATTAATTCGGACTCTTCTCTAAGTTTTTTTTTTTACATTCTTATATATATATATATTTTTTTCAAAACAGTTAGGTGACAATAGCTCAGAGTATATTAGATTTTAGTCTTCTACGACCGAATACAAAAGTAGAGCAACTAGTTCCACTTCTAATCAATCTTCCTAAGTGTCCCAAAACTTTGTGATAGAATAATTAATTAGTGACGTCCTTCTCTTATTAAAAGACACAATGACGTCGACAAGTAAAACAACTTTTCGATTAGCCTAAGAATTACTCAACTTACCTCTATTATGTTTTTTTACATTACAGAATTTTCGAACATTCACTTATTTATGTTGATATTTGATTAAAAAAATTGAATAGTAGTAATGATCTCATAACAAGTGTTTTACATTACAACTTACCTAACAATCATTTAGACCAAGTAGTACAATTCAACCACATCATTCATTTTTTTAATTTACCAAGAATGTGCAAGGTGCATTTTTTGGCCTTGAAGAGCTCAGATTTCATCCCTATGTGCTGATTTAATGTCACGAGTGCAACAGTCGCCATTAATAAAATGCATTTTCCGGTAAATAAAAAGAAAGAAAAAGAACATCAAAATTAAACAAATTTGGCCTTTAAAAATTGATGATGGGTGACTTCATAAAAACAATTCTTAGAATGAATGTTGGCGAGCACACATTAGAAAATGACTTGAGTTAATGTGATCACGGAATTGCAACTCATTTTCTAGTTACTCGAAATTATTATCATTACATTCTGCACTAAAAATCGTCTTCCCAATCTCATGAGTCATGACAGGTCAAACTGGGAAAAAATTTATATGTTGAACAGCTGGCACTTTTTAAAGAAAGGAAGACAGCTGTTTTAGTGGAAGGCTCAAATTATGCGGAACAAGTGCGTGCTTAGCCCTTACAACTGATAAAAAGCTGTGGTTCGTGCTTGCCTTTTAGCTCATTTGTCTCAAGGGAAGGGACCATTCTTATAATTGTAATTGATGCTCATAATTCAAATCCCTCGGTTTCAGCGACCCCTAATCCTATTATATTCTCCCCTACTACCACGTCCAATTGCTTAATAATTTATTCCGCTCCATGAAATTATGTAATTTTCATTATTCAAAATATTGTGATTCAAATCAAAATACATTTTCTTTATAAACGATCGTATAGAGAACCTTGATTTCTCATCGGACAGAAAAAAATATGATATGGGTACATTGGAGTTATCTAACACGATACACAGCGATACATTAAATACAAAATAGTTAAATATAATCGTTAATCTCAAACTTGAGTTAATTATTATATAATAACTGAATACTGAAATTGTGGATATCGGGCTGGACCAAGCTTAACTATGATGGGCCTTGTGTTGTGTGGACTCCAGTGTACAGCCAACCGCGTACCCTACTACTAGATTTAGGTTTACCGTTTACTTGACTTTATAAGCTGCGAGGAAAAGAAGAAAAAAAGTTTCTTTTTCGCAAGGAAAATATGTTAGTTTTTGTACCCTTTTTGACCATAAAATAAACTTCATAATTCAGAAAGATACCAATCCAACTAAGATTTATGAAACTTTGGTGTAGTGGTTAAAATCAAGGCTTCAATTAAAAAAATTTAGAGTCGGATTTCGTTAAAATAATTATCATATCACATGTTAAAATAAAACCCATAAGCATATATACTTATACATACATTTTAAAAACAGTTTGTAAGAATTTTTTTTTTCTTTGGCAGTCAATTCACATCATTTAGCACGGTTTGGAAAGTAAACATGATAACCCGCCGCAACCAATTATCCCAAATATGTTTTGAAGCTTTATGTTCATAAAATAAATAAATTATTTTTTATTTGTATTATCTTTATGAACACCGCACTTTATTTTCTTACTAACATCTTAAACATCATTGACCCATAGAATTTTCATGAAAAATAAAAGAACTAAAGTTATAACGTCATTGTCCCATCATGTTCATGGATAGGTATAATTAGATCATTAATTTTTTATCTGTAATAACCAGAAGCCAGAATTACGAGATTCAATTCAAAGTGTTTGACCTCAAAAATGGCCTCCATTAATTTTGCAATGTGACCAATTGGGTAAAGTCTTTAGATTGCTTACGTCATCAAATGAACAAAATAAATACACACTTCTCTATTCCACAACCCTTATCTTTTTCTCACCTCTTTCCTCTGTTTTTTCCCAGCCATTTCTCTCCTCTTCCTAATCTCATTACCATTTATAATAAAAATTCCATTTTTATAATTAATCGATTTCCATCAAAACCCTAAAATAGTTCCGATGTCCTCCTCCACCAATTTTCCGGCATGCTTCCGCCCCTCCACCGACGACGGCCCCCCGCCGCCGTCACCGCCGCCGGAATCCACACCAAACAAGACCAACCTCACCACTTGCCTATACCAAACCAGCCTCGGCCAATTCTCTCTCACATGGTCCCGATCCTTCCTCGGCCACTCCCTCCACCTCCAACTCCTCCTCCACCCAACCACCGACCTCCACGTGTCCCCCTCCGCCGCCGCCGCCGCCTCGTTCCATCTCCACCTGAAGCCCTTCAACTTCTGGAGAAAGCGCGGGTCCAAGAAAATACCCCTGGCCCACCACACCCAGACCCAACTCCGACTCTACTGGGACCTAACAAGGGTCCGGTTCGACCAGACCGGACCCGAACCCATCTCCAACTTCTACGTAGCCGCGGTCGTTGACCACGACCTGGTCCTCCTCATCGGCGACCAGACCAAACCCGCTCTCTACCGTACCAAACCGGTCAAAAAACCCTACTTGCAAGACCAAGCCCTTGTCCTAAGAAGGGAACACGTGTACGGCGATAGGACGTTCAAGACACGAGCCAAACTCGCCGGAAAGAACCGGGAGATCACCATAGATTGCTCGCTAAACTCCGACGCGAAGCTCTCGTTTAACGTCGACAAGGAGAGGGTTTTGTTGGTGAAGAGGCTCAAGTGGAAGTTCCGAGGGAGCGAGAAGGTTGAGGTCGACGGAGTCCCTGTTAATATCTCGTGGGACGTCTATAACTGGCTCTTCCAAAGGAATGGGGAAGGTGAACACGCGGTTTTTATGTTCAAGTTCGAGTCTTTGGGAACGGAGGAAGAAGATATGGAGGATGTGGAGGTGGACGACAGGGGAAAGGGGGAAGGGTCCGGTCGTTTCGGGTTGAGGAGGGGGAGGAGGACGGAGAGGAGCTCGTCGTCTTCTTCGATATCGATGTCGTCGGGGTCGTCGTTCGGCGGTGGTTCGTCGGTGATGGAGTGGTCCAGTGTGGAGGAGAATGAGCTTCTTAGTCCTGTTGGTTTCTCCCTTCTTGTCTACGCTTGGAGGAAGTGAGAATCATAAATTCTTTTTTTTTTAATCTTTTTTTTTGTATTTTTTGTGATTCGATTTTATTGGTAATTGATTGTCCCAATTCTTGTTGGGGTATTTGAGATTGGGATTTTAACCCATTTTGTTAGTTGGATTCATTTGTTATTTAGGAGATTGAGAAATATATTACAAATACAATATATCACAAAATGCTTGGGGATCAGCTGGTTAATTCTCTTTATCATTTCGTTTCAGCTTTTTCTTTCCGATTAGTTGAATTGGTCCGGTTCCAATTGGTTTCATTTTGTTGAACATCCCTTGTTCTTACGACAACAATTGGCTATCTATTTAACCGAAATAATAATAATAATAGTAATAATAATAGTAATAATAATAATACTTTTTTGCATGGTGAATATCTTAACACAATTTCTGCGAAATTCAATTAGCAGTCATGATTAGTGTGGGATACAGAAAAAGAACAACTTTAATTTGTTTCCGTTGCTCTTGTCTTTGTATTGATCTGGAAGATTCTTCATTTTGTCGTTATGATAATTTCTCTTTGATACTTTAGGTGGGTCTTGGTTGGCTTGCTTTTTTTGTTTTCCATTGGAATAGATATTGTAATGATGAAATAGAATTTTGTTAAACTTCCGCCGGTGGACGGACAGAACCATGTACATGTGAGCTGGGACGGGGCCCTCTTTTTAAATTGTCAATTAAATGAAATGAAATGAAATGAAATTATTGTGATTTTAGAATAATAAAAAGAATTTCACAATAATTATTTAATATTTTAATCTATATTTAAAGTTTTTTTAATTATAATAATTTATTTACCGGGTGAAGTGATCGTGCATAAATATATAATTTTAGTGTCGGAATTGGGAACCATGTTTTGGAACGACAAGACATTATCGTACCGGAGGGATAACGGCACGAGACCGGAAGAGGATGGCAATTCTGTGAAACTGTTGAGTCTGTGACCATATAATTTCTGGTGTCCACCTGTTGCCTTTGTCTTGGAGTGGACGTTGGAATAAAACTTTATAATAACGAGAGATGGTATTCTAGTCAGTGGCCGAAAGGTTTGTTTACAATGTGGTCAGAGGAAGAGAAGGAGCAGATGGTGAAGCCGGTGAGTTACAAGGAGATCCGGGCTACACTATTTAGCATGAATCCAACTAAAGCACCAGGAGTTGATGGGTTTCATGCCATCTTCTTTCAAAAGAGTTGGAGCATCGTAAAAGACAGCCTCTACGCGTACATAAAGGGAGCTTTCGAACTGGGCACCATACACCCTAGACTAAATGAAACCCTCCTAGCCCTCATCCCCAAAATCCCCTCACCCGAGACCATGAAACACTTCCGCCCAATTAGCCTATGCAACGTACCCTACAAGATACTAACCAAAATCATTGTGGCCCGAATCCAAAACAAACTCCCTAGCCTTATCTCGCCTACTCAGGGAAGCTTTGTCCCTGGGAGGCAAATTGCTGACAACGTTGTTATTTTGCAGGAGATACTTCATACAATGCGGAACAAGAAAGGAGCCAAAGGATTGATGGCGATAAAGTTGGATCTAGAGAAAGCGTATGACAGGCTACGGTGGGACTTTATTGAGGAAACAATTCTCGATGCTGGTATACATAGTAATCTCTCCAAGATCATCATGAGCTGCGTGAGAGGAGTGAAAATGAGGGTGCTTTGGAATGGAGAAATATCTGAGGAATTCAGCCCGGAAAGAGGTATTCGCCAAGGGGATCCCTTATCCCCCTACCTCTTTGTATTATGCATTGAACGATTAGCCCAATGGATCACAAGTATGACGGAACTGAAGGCTTGGAAGCCGGTCAAAGTTGCAAGAAATGGACCGGGCATATCACAGTTGATGTTTGCAGATGACATAATTTTGTTCACAGAAGCTTCTACAGACCAAATAGATCTCATCAAAACCGGACTGAAGGAGTTTTGCCGAGCCTCCGGGCTGAAGCTAAATGAAGACAAGTCCCGGGTATACTTCTCTCCGAATATTACAAGGCACACACGTGATAGATTAAGTGCTAGTTTGGGTATCCAAGCAACTAAAGACCTGGGGAAATATTTAGGCATTCCTGCAATTCATTCGAGAGTTAACAGGAACACCTTCCAGTATCTTGCAGAAAAAGCTCACACGAGATTAACAGGGTGGAAGGCGAAGCAGTTATCTCTGTCCGGAAGGGTAACACTGGTTAGGTCAGTACTATCATCTCTACCTTTCTATGCTATGCAAGTCATGTACTTGCCGCGTGAATTATGCAAGAAGCTAGATAAGATCAGTAGAGATTTCATCTGGGGAGACACGGAAGAGGCACGCAAAATCCATCTGGTTAAGTGGGAAGAAATATGCAAGCCTAGAGAATCGGGAGGACTGGGAATCCGTAGCGCCAAGGAAGCCAATGATGCGCTGCTCATCAAGTTAGGATGGAGGTTCATCAACCAACCTGAAGCTTTGTGGTCGCAAGTTCTTCGGGCTAAGTACGTGAAATACCTACAAGGCTCTAGGCTGCTTGCGCCATGCAGGAGACAATCAACAGTATGGGGAGGAATTATGAAGGTGATACAGCATTTGGAAGCTGGAACTAAATGGTCCGTTGGTGATGGGCAATTAATCCGATTTTGGACTGATGATTGGATTTCAGGCGAAGGTCCCATTATGGAATCAGGAGTCCATTTAGATCAAGATCATGTTCAGCAAACAGTTTCACATTACTGGGATATTCATAGGGGATGGAAGTGGGAGCTCCTGAATGAATTCCTTCCTGATGTTTGGAGACCGAAACTAAGGGCAGTTTATGTTGATGAACCGGGTAGAACAAAGGACCACCTCGCTTGGAGGCATACCAGCACGGGGGAATTCTCAACAAAATCAGCATACTTAGCAGTTTGTGGGAGGAGAAGCACGAACCAGACCTTCAAATGGCAGAGCATTTGGAAACTTAAAGTACCGGAAAGGATTAGATATTTTATCTGGACTTGTGTTAAAGGCAGAGTCATGACAAATGAAGAAAGAGTTCGGAGGAAGTTTGCGTCAAACTCTTTTTGTCCACTTTGTCGAGAGAAGTTGGAATCAATAATACATCTCCTCAGGGACTGCTTACAGGTAAGCAAACTTTGGAGGAGTCTCCTTCCAAGAAACAAGTGGCAACTCTTTTTCAGATTAAATTCCAGAAATTGGCTCCTAGAAAATATCCAGAAGCAAGCACGCTACCATGGGAGTCAGCCTTGGAATATCGTTTTTGTCACTACATGTTGGTGGAGTTGGAAGTGGCGTAACATGGAAGTGTTTGGAGCACCGAAGGAAATGGGGGATAGGAAGACCTTCATCCTAGAACAAGCACGGGTATTCAAGGATGCATGGAAAAATAGTGAGGGTAGACAACAAACCGACATTACAACCAGAGATCATAGAAGATGGAGTCCCCCACCTGCTGGATGGCTTAAACTCAATGTGGATGGCTCATCAAAAGGAAACCCAGGTAAGGCAGGAAGTGGAGGACTAATACGCGACGAGAAAGGGCGATGGCTAGTTGGCTTCTTGAAGATGAATGGTTTTTGTGATTCAATGACTTCCGAAGTTTGGGCCGTGTGGCAGGGTCTATTACTAGCGCTCAATCGGAGAATAAGCAAGTTAATAGTGGAATCAGATTCCCAACAAGTGGTGGGATATCTAACCGAGGGCATCCCAAGAGAGAACACTCTCTTCACCCTCGTGACGAAATGCAAAGAACTCCTAGGTCGATTTGAACAGACTCAGGTCGTTTTTAGTTATCGAGAGACCAACAGGGTTGCTGATCATTTGGCGAGCCTGGCTCTTAATCTGCAGGAGGACACACGCACTTTAGATGCTCCCCCGGAAAGCTGCCTTTCTTTCTTAGAGGCTGATGCCAATTTTAGTTCATCCATGTAATTGTCTACTGTTAATTTAATGAAAGAGTGCCAAGCACTCACCCTTAGCACCAAAAAAAAAAATTTACATTATTTTGACTTTTTCGTCAAGGACATAATTCCCGTTATATTTTAAATTCTTACATGGAGATCAGATACTCGCCAATTATAGAACCGTGTAAAATTGACTGTTCTTTTATATGATATTTAGACAATAAATTTGTTCGACCTTAGCCAAATTATTTTGGATTCCAATATTACATGCTTTTAACTATTTGTTAAAATATTTTACTATTATTAAAAAAATTGGTTTAGAAATGTATTAGTTATTTTTTATTCTGCCTTTTTCATTGTCACATGTGGACAACAGAATAAACGCGACATTCCAAAATGTATCGAGTTGTATATTAACTATTATTTTATATCTCTTTTTTCTTCTGACGCGCATTCCAAAAGTTATATGTGCATTTTTCATCTGATTCAGAATTCGGCGTGTGATAATAGTTATTTCTGATTTTTTGACTTGTAGAACCGAAAGCAACCGTAAATTTTAAAAAAAGTAGCGAAGAAAAAAAAAGAATAAGAAGCGGCAATGATGAAAAGAAGAATTTGATAGATAAAATATCAAAAAGAGAATAAGAAGCGACAATGGTAATTTTTATAACTTCAAACAAATTTATCTGATCTGAATCTTAATTAATTGATACAATAATATAGGATGTTCGTTTATTAAAAAAACTTGAAAGTTACTAAACAGATCCGTAAAGAAATCCGGCCCAACAGATTCCACCATTTTGAAACTTGAACCATAATTTTGGTATTGCATTATAGAACATGTTTGGTAACCTAACGCGAATAGGATAAGTTCAGCTTTTAATAATATACGTAGCTCCTCGTTCTTTTAACATTTTCCAATGAACAGTCAATAATATGTATATTAAAGAAACCCACAACAATTCATGGTGGTGGCACCTCATTGGACACACACCGTTGTTAAAACGTAGGGAGAGACCTCACCGCACCAACTTTTTCAAGAATTTTACCAAACAAATGTATTATAAGACCAAGTTTAATTGTTAAAATACGGAGCGAGTGCCAAAATTCCATATTTAAAATATCAAATACTCGGATATCTTTTAATAAAAAAATCAATTCCTCATAATTTTTTTTAAAAAAAATATCAAATACTCATAGAATCGCCGAACGAATGTAATTGACGGAAGTTTGTTGGTCAATCCCTACAAATGTATATCTTGTACAAAAAATTATATTTACAAAAAAATTCAAATACTCATGGAACTATTATAACTTAACTTGACTAATGATCTGTTGTTCAACAGAATAATACACTATTGCGTCAACATTTGGTAGGAACATTTCTTCCCGACTCTTGGCTGCAAGTGTCGATTTCCTGCCATTCGTTGGTCAATCCCTACGACTATATATTTCTTGTACAAAAATTTATATGTACAAAAAATTCAAATATGATTTAGCTTGTTATAACTTGAGTAATGATCTCGAGTTTCACAGAATAATACACTATTACTCTTGGTTGCAAACAGCGACGGAGGCACGAATTTGCTTGTTATAGCTTGTTACTCTTGTTATAAGAGAATGTCTTTTTTTAATTAAATTTATAGCTATATATTTAATAAAAAAAAGTATGTTTTATTGATATTGACAAATCTGTTCCCATATTATAAATTATATAAATATTTTACTCTTATGATATAAAGTTTTTAGATCCGTCCTGCTGGCAAAATGCATGAACGCGCATTTTAATCTTTGCCGGTGGAATAATCGTAAGGCGAAATATTAGCGTATCCATGTCAATAAACCGGACAAAGACAATGCACCTCTCGGATAATGTCCAAACTAGTTTTTTGATGTCACGGATTTTGGGGATTTGTATCACCTTCCAACTACAAGTCCAGATTCAGTGTTCCGCCGCAAATTCGAAACTGGAGAACGCCCCCAGGTTTTATGAGCAACCGTCTCTGTTCCAATTCCAGCGTATGTATGTATGTAGACTCAGCAATTCCATTACTTCCTTATCACTATATCACCTGGAGCTGCAGCTCACGATGAAAAGGACATTCCATACCACGAAATAGTCAAAGTTCTGCAGTTGTAATTCGTCAAAGATTAGCGGGATAGTTACCCCTCGAATTTTAACAAAAAATTGTCTTACTTGTCGAAATTTATGCGGCAATTTCAACTTCTAAATCAATCACTCAAAATATTTGCCATAACGATATAACATATAAGACGATTTGACAAAAGTTTAAACTTTAAATTTTTTTATTTTTGCAATGAATGTGATTTAAACTAAAGACGTCTTAGAGATAAAATATGTTGTCATCTTGTTTACCAAAGATCGAAATTTATGGACAGATCAGTGGTATCAAGGTAGATATCACCCTATGCCCGAAAGAAATTAGAAATTTCTTTTTTTTTTGTCAATGAACTGTTATCGAGAGCCCAATTATGTAGGCTGGGTTATTCAAATGGGTTTTATGGACAGACCAGTGCTAGGGGAGATCTAGCTTCGTTTTCGGTATTGGGTTCTGTTGATAGAAGCGTAATATATATGGTGTATGGGCCTGATCATTTTATCGTTGCGCAAATTCGTTTTACGCAGAGCATTTTCTCCGGACAAAGTCGAATGATTGAACAAATCATCATTCCTTGGCTAGAAAAAAAATTGGATTAATATCTAACGAATGAAAAAAGATATTATAGGACCCGAAAAAACATATATTCACAAACATAAAAAAAAATTTGTACAATGGGGAAATCGTGAGACTTGCCATTCGTTAAAGAAGTTTCTTAACAAGCACTGGCTTGCAGAAATTGTCTCCACCATCGCTGGGAAAATTACAAGAAAAGCATACAACAACTGCAGAGACTACAATTCCCAGATTTCCCGATCCAACAACTTTAATTTCTCCTTCTCTGTAACACCAGGCGCTGAATCTATTCGAAGTTTGCGAACCTCATTACTTACGCCTTCACGCTTATGATTGCAGGTGTAGCACCATGGAGTAAAGATGCAGGCCGAGAAAGATTCTGCCTCTGTCGAGAACTTCTGCTTGCAGAGGTTGATGAACATGACTTTAGCGTGCTGGGAGGTGGGGGATTGGACAATGATGGAAACCTGCTGGAGTTGGTTCTTAATTTCCTTTTCTCTCCGTCCCGAGTGCTACCTTCTTCTGATGGAAGTTGGCGAATCTTTGTATCGTTCAGTTCGGCAGGAAGCACACAATTGCAAAGAAAACCTGTCAATGCCACAAAAGAACAAGAATGAAACTAGTCTTCAGAAAACATGTTTCAAGCCTTTTGAACCTCAGGGAGCAGAGGCCAAAAAGCCATTTTCCAGTACTACAGAATCGCAGAGACAAAGTAATTTGTGTTAGGTTAAACATATTTTCCCATTCACGTTGTAGTTCCGTTCTTGGTTATCGTATGTCTGGCAATGACTGGCTCTAGCTGGCCCAAACTCAGTAATGCGATGTATCAATGGAAGCAAAAAAAAAATAGCATACGGAAGAATTAGTGTCAGCAAAATCACAAAGACAAGTATGAAGACCTTTCTTTCTCGACATCAGTAAGAAAAGAGATTTATATCAAGAGGGTGCAGCAAATTAAGAAGCTCTAACTTATGTAAAGCTCCAGAAAAGTTGCATACCAGCAAAAACTCCGAAAACAGACCCCATATCCAGAAACAAAATGGTTCAATAACAATGCTCCAGAAAAGAAACATATCACAGACACAGACCAAACTGAAAAAATTAACCAGGCGGGTATCCTTGACACGAACAATTCATGTACGATCTGTTGTCATGCGACAACAGATATGCTAAACTATATAAATATGGGAAATAGACACTATTTATAGTGTTGTTTAGAAACATACTTAGGCTATGGCTGTATTCGTCTAGGAACTCACAAACAAGTATACAGTCAAACACAAGATGATGCTAGAGTTTTATCTGCAGCACAGCAGCAGTCCTAAAGACTCACAGTGAACAATAGAGCTAGAATGGATAACAACATGAATAACAATGATCTATCAGATACTCGCAAAGGGGTATCACAAAACCATTCCACGCATGATTAACAAACACTGGGAGGAGGGGCGGGTCCATCACACAAGTCCGCTTCACAGTTCCACCAATCAATGGCATAAAAATATGCAATCACTTCACAGCTACCGTTATTAACCAACAATCTTACAGCACATAAACCTGAACTAGATAATATCCATTCATTTCAGTTTCCATACCTAACCGAGCAAGACGGTTGACCCACCGAGGGATCGTCTTCCCGGTGAGCCTGACGCAGACATCAGCGCAAAAGTGGTTGCAGTTCTTGGTAATGAGGTGGTACGTCACCCCGGTGTACTCCAGCGCGAGCTTCTCCATCAGAGCGCGGACCTCCCTAGGTCCCAATTCGGTCCTCCCAATCAATATCGACTTGCGGAAGATGAAACCAGGGCATTGCCTCGGCTCCACCTCGAAAATCCCCGTCGACCAGTGATCATGTGCCCCAAATCCATATTCTATCCCATGAACTACAAAACACAGTCAACAACGACTCGGTCATCGGAACATTGTCAACATCAAACATCACCATTTTTAATATTATAAAAATAACACTTAATTAAACAGAAGAAGAAAAAAAAAACATTCCACGTGACTTTAAAATTAAATTGATTATCTCATCTCATAAGCTAAATCGAACCGCTCGTACAGATCCCTACCAGAGCAACAAAGTTCTCTAATAAATTCTAAATTATGAACAGCAAAGAACTATATTCTTAATAATAATATAAGAAAATATTAAATAAAAAAAATATCGGGAACCTTGGACGCCAGAGTGGTAGACCCCGAGGCCGAGCCAATAGGCGTAACCGTTAATGGGAGTCAAGTCGTAGACGTTCAGGTAAACCGGCACCGTTCCGGATTTTCCCTTCCGGCTCGAAGACGACGTTGTAAACCTACGAAGCATTATTCTCTCCTCCAAAGAATTAATAATAATTATTATTCTTCTCTTCCTCTCCTCCTTTATCTTCCTCCTCCTCCTCCGAGGAAACTTCACTTTACGCTTCGGGGAACATGGAACCAGATTCGGTTCTTTTGATATAAAGGAAATAAATAAATAATTCGAATAAAGAGAGAATAATGTGATTCGAATTTTATTTACATTGGGGACGGGGAAAACTTTGCTGTTTCGTGAAGGGTACGGTTTACGGGGGCAACCGGCATGGGCTTCGAGGGGCGGGTGGGTGGAAGGATGGAGAAAGGGAATTAATTATTAATATTAATATTTAATAATAATATTCCAGGTGGGTTATTAATTTATTATCGAGATTTGCGAGCCTTCTTTTTTATTTCTTTCTTTTCCAAATCATATTATTTTATATACTTTGGCTGTTTTGGTTATGGCACATTTATGTGAAATCAAAAGTAGATTTTTTTGTTGCCAGATCCTTGGGCTCTTGATTTAATTGGCCAACTAATTCAGTTGGAGTCTGGTATTGTTGTATTTCAAAAATAATGATAAAAGTTGGATAAATATTTAATATTTTTATATTATTAATGACCCTAACATGAAACATCATTAAATCATAATAAATTATTTAATAATTGATTTAAGTGTTTGTTAGTTCAAATTAAATTAATTAGTTGGTTAATAATTATTGAGGTACTATATGATCAGATATCATATGATTAATATATATATGATTATTCTCTTGTTTTAACAGGCGGCCAGGTTTCTTGTAGTTTTTAGTGTCAAGTTTAAGTTGGTCTTTGTGTTCCTAATTCGGAATATTCTGTGCTTAGGTTCCAACGGCGGGAAAAATTATTTCCACTTCTCTCTGCTTTTTTTCGTTCTCATGTAGAAAGAGGACGCGGATTACTTTAAATTACCTGTCTGTTTATGTGGCTTGCTTTAATTTACGATGCATAATTATCTATTTGCTTTTTTCCAGAATTCCTATAATTTATTGGTTGATTGGACAAATAAGTGAGTGCACCAAAACCAGGTCACCGCATTTCGTGGTTGGGTTGTCCAAACAACTTATTTTTGGGCAATATTTAATTTTTAGTGTGTACCATTTATTACTTGTCTTTCACTACGAGCTTCGATGGTGGTGATTTTCTTACGCCAATTAGACGCTGCGTGTGTTTAAAGCATGGGATAACAGATGGAATTTCCCTGAATTGCGGTTACTTATAAACGAATTTGGATGGCGGAGAACTACATAGAGCTTGTTCCTAAATAGGGACAACAATCCCAGCCATTAGATTAGAATATATTCTAAAAGAAGCTCATCTAATGGCTATTAATGTTTAGGGATATTTAAGACTTTTGCCAAAACTAATTCATTCTCAGTAGTTAATTATTCCTACTTTTTTAGGCAAATGAGTATTTAATTCCTCTTCTCTCTCCTCTTAAACCCAAGTTTTCAAAAAATAAAATAAACTCAGTAGTTAATGCTTTCCTTTTTTTAGTCGAATTATCAATTAATTCTCCTTCTCTCTCCTCCTAAATTCATGTTTCCAAAAAAAATCGTCTACTTTCTTCTCTCGCCTGGGACTTTGAACCAGTAAAACAAACCCGTGAAGCAGCAAAATGAACCAGTGAACCAGTAAAATAAATCAGTGAACCAATAAAACAAACCAATGAATTGGCAATCCAAACTAGTAAGAGAGAAAGAAGATAATTAAACCAGTGAACCAGCAATTCGAACAAGTGAACCAATAAATCAAACTAGTAAACCATTAATTCAAACCAGTGAACCTACAATTCAAACCAATGAACCATCAATTCAAAATAGTGAACCAGCAATCTAAACCAGTAAACCAGCAATTCAAACCAGTGAATCGACTATCCAAACCAGTGAAAATTATTTTGTATTACGACTAATGACAGATATTTTGCGTTAAAATATGTATTTAATGGAGAGAGAAAGAAGATAATTAAAGAGAACCGTCAAATTAGGTGAGTAATTATGTAGTTGGTTACAGACATTTAATGGAGAGAGAATCAACCTAATTAGTAAATTAGTGATTTGTCTAAATAGGGACAAGGAGAAAGTCCTCAGGGTATCCACTCCCGTAATAAGTAACTTTGAACTCAAAATAACATGGCATTACTTAGTTAAAAAGTTGTGGTAATTGATCGGTCCAATAAAGTTGTGGTAACCATGTCTTTAATAACCAATAGAGAAATACAAAAAGGTTGTTTTCATCTTCAAACAAGGGTAAGCTCGTTAGGGCGAATTCAGAGCAAGGTAGAATCTAATCCAAATAAGTCAAGACATATTTTTCTTATCCAATAAACAAATTAACAAGTAGTTAGTATAGTTGCAGTCTTATCATGTTTGAAAATTTATTATCTTATCTTTCAGAAAAAAATATTTATAACTGTATAAATTATATTCAGATAAAATATTGTTCAAATCTGATTTTGGAGAAAAAAGGGTATTGGTGGGCATGCTCTTCTTACAAGTACACCGAGAAATTCACAATAGTGTAAAATTTACCTTTCACCATAAATTGCCGTACACCTAAAATTTTAAAGTCACTTGTGTTAATAGATTTTCTACATTTATAAATAAGTTCTTCATACTTGATATTAAAATTTTAATAATATGACTAATTAAATTTAACATTTTGACTAATTTGATACAATAATGTAATCGATTAGACTGTGTGGATGTTTGGTTTGACTGTTAGATATCAGTGGTTGGCTGATAGATATCTAACAGCTGATTTTTAGTGTTTGTTGAATTAAAAAAATCAGCTATTGAAACCTAAAAAAGACACTTTTTCCAACAGCTAAAATTTGTGGCTATTACATTTAGCTGATAGTTGTTATAATATTAAATTACCGACATACCATCGATTCATATAATTTCTAATTAAATATTAAATTAATAAGAATACTTTTTTTAATTGGTGAATATATAGAGATAATACTCAATATTATTATATTAAATATTAAATTAAGAGGGACATTTTTTATTGGCAAAAACATAGAAATAAATATTAAATATTAAATTAAGAGAGACATTTTTTTAATTGGCGAAAGCATAAAGATAAATAATATGTATTATATTAAATATTAAAGAATGATGTTTATGTCAATACCCTTATAAATAATTTTATAACTCAATAGCAACAACCAATGCTAATTTACCAAACAATTTTGCAAAATTCGGATATCAGCTATCAGGTGAGTACTATCAGCCAACAACTGATCAACTAACAACCAACAGCCAACAGCTAAATTTTATCAGTTGTACCAAACAAACCTTGTGTAATCGGAACAACATTTTTAATTTTTTTTAACCTTGTCCATATGTCGGCCAATGGAAGCCAACCGCCTCAAGAGCGTAACAAGCCCAGCCCATGTTAGCGCGCGCAACATTCAGCCAATTTGCGCCGTCCATGTGTCTTTATGCAGTTAATCTGCCGTCGAAGCCCAATTACGAGCGCGTGGGAAACAAAAGAAAGATTGTTTGTAGTTTGTACACGAACTCGACGCGCGGATTTCCTTTCTGAGGAGAAAAAACCACCGACGAGCCAATAACCGTCGTGAAGTTCTCGAGCACCGGAAGTCTCACCTTCGTTACCCGAGAATGTCTTCGTCACAGTCGCCTCCTCCTTCTTCCTCTTCCCCGTCCTCTACGCTCCGGCGAAGCCGCATCCTCTCCAGTAAGCTCTACTTCGACGTCCCTTCCTCTAAGGTGACTCACCGTTCTCCTCTATTCCTCTCCCCCTCCGTCTCGGTTAACGTTGCTTCGAGGTTTAAGTAAACCGACATCCTCTTCTCTTTCTCTCTCTAGGTGCCGGTTATTTACTCGCCTGCTTATAATATCGCGTTCTTCGGAATCGAGAAGATGTGAGCTCCGCTCCCTCTCCCCTTCCCTTTTAATCGAATTTTCCTTTTGTAAGAGGATGAGATTCGTTTCGCTCGGTTTAGGCACCCGTTCGATTCGTCCAAGTGGGGCCGGGTGTGCGGTTTCCTAACCGTTGACCGCGTTCTGGAGAAGAAGAGCATCGTGGAGCCTCTCGAAGCTTCCAAGGATGATCTCCTTGTGGTATAGCTCACTTCACGCTCTCCTCGGAAACTTCTAGAAGAATAAGATGCTTTTAGAAGCGGTTTTTTTTAACGGCGGATTGAACTGTGCAGGTTCACTCGGAGTCTTATTTGAACAGCCTAAAGAGCAGCCCTAATGTTGCTGCTATAATGGAAGTACCTCCAGTTGCACTTCTTCCGAATTGGCTAGTGCAGAAGAAAGCTCTCTATCCGTTTCGTAAACAAGTGAGTCTCTCTCCCTCCGGTTTACTTCCGAATGTGAATGTGCCAAGGCATACTTTGTGATGATGTCGGATCATCTTCTTTTGTGCTCGATTGAAGGTGGGAGGGACGATTTTGGCAGCCAAACTTGCGAAGAATAGAGGATGGGCCATTAATGTAGGGGGTGGGTTCCATCATTGTTGCAGTGAAAAGGGAGGTGGCTTCTGTGTTTATGCAGATATCTCTCTTTGCATTCACTTTGCCTTCGAACGGCTAAACATCTCTAGGTAATGTTTTCTGTCGGGAAAGCTTGCTGCTAATAAATTTTATTACTAATTACTATTCTTATTTACTTGCAAACATGTAGGGTGATGATTATTGACCTCGACGCCCATCAAGGAAATGGCCACGAGACAGACTTTTCCGATGACGGTATGGATTAGATACTTATCCTGTAGATACTGGCTTGGTTTGCATTATTGTCGCCCTGCCTTAACTCTTTGGCATCTTTAATGAGCAGAACGAGTTTATATTCTCGATATGTATAACCCAGGGATCTATCCATTTGTAAGTTATAGAGCTCAAGCCTCCCTCTCTTTGCCTTTGTTATTGATAAAGACAGGTTTTTTCAGTTGGTGGTCAAATTGTTGACAGGATTATGAAGCGAGGAGATACATTGATCAGGATGTCAAAGTTGTGGTAAGATCAAATTTCTAGAACATAGCATCGTAATGGTAGTTGGATGATTCTGTTCGTTTGCTTGAGATTTCTGTATGCTTGAACAGTGTGGGACAACCACGGATGAGTACCTGGCAAAATTAGCTGAAGCACTCGAGGTACTTATAACCTTGCTTCCGGCTATTTTCTTCATTATTTTTGGTCATTCAGTTTGGAAATATGCTTGTGTGAGAAATTTGAGCGGATAGACATTTTTTTTGTTTGCTGAATTCTGGGTCCTTTAGCTCTATATTTTTTTTCTTTTGGCATTTCCTCAATTTGAATGATATTCTGCTTTTGCAGTCAATTTGTTGCCATGGTAAATACTAATAATGCAGCAAAAACAGATTGTTTTTCTTTCTCAACCAGTTTACACTTTGATTATGATGTAACTGTCAGGTAGCTGGTCAGAAGTTTGATCCCGAGTTGGTCATCTATAATGCTGGGACTGATATCTTAGATGGAGATCCATTGGGCAGATTGAAGGTATTATTGCTCTGTTGCAATGTCTACAGGTGTCATTAGCTATTTCATGTTCGGTGCTGCACTGTTGTTTATGCTTTTCATGAAACTGAAGAGTGACACAGAAACTACCGAGATTCAAAACTTTGCTGTACTACTCGGTGTAGGTTAGCCCTGATGGTGTAATTTGTAGAGATGAGAAGGTGTTTGCATTTGCCCGTGAAAGGAATGTTCCTATTGTAATGCTGACCTCAGGTATGATTACTTTGTTGAACCTCCTAATGCTTAAGTAGACGGTATAACCGTGCACATCTTTGCTCAATGTTTCTACAGAAGCAAGTCAAATTTCATCAGCGATACTCTGCTTAGCATGTGAATCATCTGTTTGGGTTAAAACGTCGTCTTGGTTGTTAAGAGATACATATTAATATCTGATAAGGATTTCAGATGTTGGATGAACCGAGTTCCATGGAAATAATCAGGTCTTCTATGCATATTAGCTCAATTTCTCGAGTCATTTTGCTTGCATAACGACTGATTTGTGCTCCAAGGACGAATCTGTTACGGTACTTGGACGGTGCTTACATCTTTTTATTTGACACTCTCCAATGACATGTCTCCGACCCCAGGTGGTTATATGAAGTCCAGTGCCAGAGTCATAGCAGATTCAATTGCGAACTTGTCGAAGAAGTCCTTGATTAACTTATGAATCTCTTAAGATGAAGATGCATCTGCCCGGACAAGTTCCTCTGGCAATGTCACGGTAGACCCACTGGTGTTGTACAAATGCATGTATCTGCACAAGCTTCCTGGTGCATAGTGCTCATAGCCTGTACAAATATACAAGGAACTTTGTATATTATGAATGACAAGCATAGAATCAGCTGAACAATTTGAGATGGCACATGATGTATATCAAATATAGAAAACGATCACGATTATGTACTTCATAAAAAACTCTTCTTCCGTTGTACAGTTGTAACGGTCAAATTTTCCTGAAGTCATACTCGTAAATGAACTATTGTAAAATCTTCGTAGGCACGTATTGCCTAATTTGGTCCTGAAACCCTGTTTCCTTGTCAGTCATGAAGTATAAATTTTGTAAGATTATTTTATCATAATTGGACAAACATTTTGTTATAATTAATAAATTATTTTATTATAATTGTACGAATTATTTTACCAAGATGATTTTGCGAAATAATTTTGTCATAATTAGGCGGCCCAAAATTATTTTATTTTTTGGGCAATCTTGGAAAATTTTGTATGTCCACGATTAAATCCAGTCTTATTGAGTAGGGTGGGAAAGATGTTATGACCATATCTCTAGATTTAATCACAGAATCAATAAATTAATTACAAAATTTAAACATACTTAAATTCTTTTAATTCTTAAATGGTTAAACTTACTTAAAACTTAAATAATTTTTTGTTTCAATGTCAAATTTAAGAATATGTAAACACAAATTTAATCTTATTAAAAATCATTCACAAGATCAATTTATGTAACGACGGAGCCCCTAGATTGAAAAACAAAGTACAAACTAAAGATTTCAAAACCAGTCCCGAAGAATAAAGTGAACTAGAGGTGATCACTATAAATCTTCTGACCAATATATTGCAAAACTGGTGAGAGGGGTGAGTATTTTGAAACACTCATAAAATATACATCGCACTTTATTTAGTCACTCAATATACTAACAAATTAACACATGCATATAAGAAATCATGCGTATGAATTATAATTAAATAAATATTTAATCAAAATTCATACTTACCAAATGGCCAAATATTTGCATATAATCACAAAGGCACATAAACATGAGCAAACTATGCAATGTTGCTGTCACAATTTAACACATGAACACATAATCACGAAATTATATAGTAGAACCGACGAATATCTGGCAAGATTTAGATAAAGTCACTCCAATCACAACAAATTATGTCAAAGGCATTATAAAAAATCGATCCCATCAACCAAACAGATCATATTAAACTCCACTATATCTTCATATGTGCATGTTAGTTCCGAGGGACGAACGAGGCTAGGTTAGTTGACAATGAGGTATTTGATTAGTGATCCTTTCTGGGAGTTCACTTGTGACATCAGTCTGAATTTCTTATTTTTGTATGTGAAAAGAAGTAAAAATATCTTCATATACGAGACGCTCACTAATAAGGATCGCATCCTCAAAATTGTAACCGTCATATGACATATAAACTAATAATACATTTTTGCCCAAAGCAAGTTCCCAACCAACATTCTTAGATGATTTCTCCTATTAGAGGTCCATATCACATTATTGAATCATCCATATCATCCATATACAATATTTTAGATGGGAAAATTAGCCAAAGTCTTATAAATCATATGTCACGTCATAATATTCGTATGGCAAATACACAATATACACAATTACCAATCTCCACATCATGGCAAAGAAATGAGTGCACCAAAGAAACCACGAGTCAATTTGTTATCAACTTTGTTGATTGTCCAATAGTAAATTTTTTTTCCTACAATGTACAACTTTTTCCTCTTTTACTTGATCCATACTTAAATACTTCATGGTACCAATACTTTATTCCGAAATCTCCATAACCAATATCCATATCTCTAATTCAAAATAGGTTATAATTAACATAGTTTTTCTAAATGTTTTTAATTTCAAATTTAATCATTTAATATAATTTTTTCTAAACTTAATTAATTTACTTTGTAGCTGTATAACATTGAAATTCAAAATGTAGTTCAAAATAGTCAAGATAAGCTTACTATAGCTAGTAATATCCTATTTTCATCTTATAAAATAAACAAAATCTCAAAAATCATTATGAGCTTATATATATTTGATACAATACTTTATCATATTATGATATAATGATATGCACATCTATAATACAATGAGTTATCATGTTATTTTATAATGGTATGCATAATATGATAAAATACTTTATCATATTATGATATAATAGTTTGCATAATTACAATACAATAATGAGTGATCATGTTATGATACAATGATATGCACATTTATTATGAATAAAAATCTATTTTTTAGTTTACAAATTATACCTATATTTTTCAATTGATGTCCATTGATAAATTCATAGATATCTTTTCTTCAAGATCACCTTGAAGGAAAGGATTCTTTACATATATGTGATACATGGGACAATCATGATTCACAAACATTAACAAAAAAATTCGAATCATATTTATTTCGGCAACGGAAGCAAAAATTTTATTGTAATCAAAATTGTAAATTTGAGTGAAACTATGTGTAACTAGTCTAGTTTATACCTTTTAAGATTACTATCATTTCTATACTTATTTTTTAAAATCCATTTGTAGCTAACACATTTCTTACCTTCTGACAATTTAACAAATTTTCAAGTCTAATTTTTTTCCAAAGCATATAGTTTTTCTACCATGACTATTTTCCAAATTGGTTGAGTTTTGATTTGTTCATGATTAGCAAGTTCTTGATTTGTATCAAGTACATTAAAAAAAATGTTTGTACTTTAATGACACATATTATATGCAATGTAGTGTTAAATTGGATAAATGTTGGCTTCGTAGGATTTAAAATCCTTGAAATTTGAAGAAAATTTATGTTCTCTCCTCGATCTTTTCAATCCCTCTAATTTTTCTGTTGTAGTGTTAAAGTCTCCATTACTTTGTGTAGAAATTAGTGAGCTTTCTGTTTCCTCATTATTACCTGCATTAAAAATACTTTGTGAGTTAACCAAGTACATTATATTAAGGAGTGGAAAACTATTGCAATTCTAACCAAGTACATTATATTAAGGATGTCCAAACCTGCAATGTCATAAAACAGATTCACTACTTGAAATATGATAAATCATTGTACCGCAAAATAAGCAAACTATTTTATTAAAACATGATAAAATATTGTATCATAATTGGTAGTAATTACGAGCAAGAGGCGACTAACGAAGCGGTGCAATTAATGATCGTACTTATCGTAAACCCGAATCTGCACTCCACATTAGAAGAAAAGGAGAAAAAGAAAAAAATGTACAATACTACGTTCCTTCAACCCTAAAAAGGGAAAAAGAGAAAGTGATGAGTGAAAAAGGCAGCACCCCGATCCCGTCCTCTCATTAATTAATTAAAAAAATAACAATAGAAATACAAACTATTTAATGAAATAAAATGAAAATAAATCATTTCTGGCGGTTGAGAACGACCAGGAGCTGACTCACTCCTCCGTCTCTCCACCGACTTATATTTCTCCGTCTTCTTCGAGAACCTTCCTCTCCGATCGCTTTCTCCTCGTAATGTCGAGGAGGAGGAAACCGCTGCGTCGGTTTGACCTCGCGCCTCTTCTTCTTGTCGTTATCTGCTCTTCCTTCACTTTGATCGCCGCGGTTGAGCTCGTTGAGTCAGATCCGCTCGAGCTCGGCGGTTCCAACGCCACCGGCGCGGTCAACGCTACCGCCGGTTCTAAGCTCAAGGAAGGATCCTTCGCGGATATCATCGACAAGGCTCTCGAGAAGGAGTTCACCGAGAGCGATCAAACCGAAGGTTTGGAGAATTCCTCCTCTTTGTTTAGGGTTTACCTAGTAGCTGGTTCCTGAAGTGGATGGTTTAGGTTTGGAGCGTTGATGAGCTTTTTTATAGGAAGTTTGTCAGTTACTTTGTGTGTTGCTTTAATTTTAATTTCGAATCCGGTTTTGGTTAATTTAAGATTTTTGAACGGCTCGAGTGTTTGTTGCGTGTTTGATATGAGGGTATTTTGCTTCCTCTGAAAACAATCGGTGGATTTGATGATCATAATTAAGCATCTGCGAAGTGGCTGTATTCCATAAATACATGTGACATGAAGCTCCTTATTCATCAATGAACTTCGGATATCTTGCGGAAACTTGTAATCAGGAAGTCAAGTTAAATTCCTGGAAGCCTAGTGGCAAGAATGTCACTGTGTTTTTACCGAAAAGGTTTATGCCGAATGTGCATTCTGATTGGTTTCATCTATGTATTTGTAGTGACTGATCCTGGAAGCTTTAACAACAGTGTAGCAGATCAGCAGGTTGGTGACTTTTTTGGGACTCTGTTTTATATGGGACTTTTGGATGTCTGTACAGCTGGAACATGATGAATGGTACTTGTTTATGGTAATTCACAGATGAAGTAAAGACCCTTAGGGTCTTCTAAAGTTAAGTTGGCTAGGTTATCAATATACAACTGAACTGAGAGATTTCTACCTTTATGTGCCTTTTATCAGATGTGATATATGTCCAAAATTTAAGCATTTTCCCTGTTGTTTCCGCAGAATGTCATTACTATGATATGCTCCGTCTTACTGTTTTATTATCTGACCCCATTTTTGGAGTCCAGGAGTTTGTTGTTCTGCTTTTTCTTGCGCTTGCTTGTGAAGGTATGATCTACATCCTTTCTTTTCCATTTTCAGGCAGTTTTGGAGACTGTTGCCAGAGTCAAATCGAAGAAAAACGAGACAAAGGATGAAAAGTACATTGTTTAAAACTGTTCTATCCATACGCATCTAATCCCTTATAGGTTTCTATGGTATTCCTGTTGGTGCACTTTGATGAACATTTTTCTGTTTTCGTTTGCTTAGGTCATTTAAACTTCATGACGTGTTCAATTTGGACAATGAAAATAGCGTCGAAGACACTCCAACTTTAATTGATCGGAAGGTGTGGTTACTACACGACAAGCTTTCACTTTGCAGGGTCTTAGGTTTCAACTTCATCCTATTAACTGATTCCTTGCAGGATAATGTATTCATCATATCTAATTTTAAATCAAAGTATCCAGTTTTGCAACTGGACTTGAGGTAACTATATCAACTTGCCTTACATCAGTGTAGATTTCATCTTTCTGCTTGTCTGGTAAGCTTATCTGAACTTATTGCCTTGTAGATTGATATCAGATTTGGTTGTTGTCATTGTGTCTGCAACTTGTGGCGGCATTGCGTTCGCCTGTGCTGGACAACCGGTCTGATTCTATTTTATCTTAGTGTACTTCATGTTTATGACAGTAGGTTAATTGATGAGTTATATTTTGATGATAGTATTAAATATAAATACCAGTCATCATACTTTCTTCTTTCCCAAACCTTTTCACTCATATAGCATGTACTTCCTTTCATCCTTTCTAACGCTATGCTTATTGCAGGTAATTACTGGTTACTTGTTAGCTGGATCTGTTATTGGACCTGGAGGGTTTAACGTGATCAGTGAAATGGTGCAAGTATGTTGAAGTTTGTTCAACTTTCTCATTGGCTAATTATTTAGTATCTCTTCTGCTGGTACTTCCTTCACCTGTATGCATAGCAGAAACAAATATGGCCCTAGTGCATGACATTTTACAGTTTACAGCTATCCCACAGTCTTTTAAATATCCTAAAATTTCCAAATATATCCTGCTAATTCTATAGTTTCTATTTTCCACATGCCTTCTTCTTTCGGATAATATGATGCTCCAATGATTTTCAGTTCCATTGGCCAATGAAATGTAATGTTAATGCTCAAGTGAAGTTTTTGCTTGTTCACTCAGGATTATTTATCCGATACTTTTTGCTTTGTCATTCACATAGGTTGAGACAGTGGCCCAATTCGGGGTAATTTTTCTACTCTTTGCATTGGGCTTGGAGTTTTCAACTGCAAAAGTGAGCAAATCCACCTCGTTTTTTCCTCTATAATTCTAATTGTTTGAGAGGTTGAGTTAAGCTCACAATGCTTCTATTTCAGCTTAAAGTTGTTCGAGCAGTTGCCATCCTGGGAGGTCTACTTCAGATTATTTTGTTCATGTTCTTTTGTGGGATCATAGCAATGGTATGATGGTTATTTTCATTTAGTTCATTGCGCCTCTAGCCAGTTAGATGTTTCAGTACTGAAAATGTAGGAAATGCTTGATCGTTCCCATCCCACGATGTTGGAGATGGAGCTTTTAGTGAAGAACTTTTTATCAAGAAATTGATTCAATGGGATCTAGTTCTGATCATGAAAGTGTCATTTAAGGTTTTAACATGGCTATATGGGTATTCAAGTTCAACAATGTCCATCTCATATTATGGGAATCATGCAATTTAATTTAATCACTAATACTATAGAAGACTTGAATTACCTTAACATTAGAATCTAGTGCCTCATTCACTAGTTAAATATGTAGTAAATTTATAATAGTGGGTCAAGTAGGCCCATGCAAAAGCTTAAAATGTGCTGAGAATCATGAATCGGTCATACTTAAATGATGAATACGCTTAGAATATTATATATATTTGGAAGATGAGTCCATGTGAGCATATCATGCGTGTCAGTAAGATTATGCCGTCAAATGTTACTAGTTAATTTGGAAGCAAATAGGATTCACGGACGTAAGACCAAGCACTGCGCTTCATTATGATGAATGTTAACTTTTATCTCACACTTCAAGAAAAAATTGTAAGCATTATAACAGGTTCAATGTTGCCAGGTCTGTGCTTCATGGTACTGTCTTGGATTGGCCAAAACTGGTGTCATGTTAATGGAAATTCCATTTACTTGTCTGTTGTTTTTGTTGAAATTTGTGCATCTTTTATCTTGTAATCATGGCACATATATTCTACCTTTACATATCTGGGGTTATTAATTTTCAGCTACTTCATGTCTGTAAAAATTTAGACGGAGCACTATTAAAGCTTTGATTAGCGCTTCAATGTCTCTTACTGGATACTTTTGCAGTTTTGTGGTGGTAAACCTTCAGAAGGTATATTTGTCGGTGCTTTTCTTTCAATGTCTTCAACAGCCGTGGTACAGCCTTGCTTCTTTTCTTACCTGGATTATCTCCTTTTGTGTCAGAGTTGTATACTTTTCTACTTAGTGCTTATGATATTGACGCCTGAGGAGATCTTTGCCAGGTGTTAAAGTTTTTGATGGAAAGGAACTCAACCAATTCCCTTCATGGGCAGGTCACAATTGGTACCCTAATTCTGCAGGTACTTAGTGCCTTCCTTTGATCTTACTTTGTTCAGCCCTGGAGAATTGCTCCTCTTGCTCACCATTTCTGAAATTATTTCCTGTAGGACTGTGCTGTTGGTTTACTTTTCGCCTTGCTCCCTGTTCTTGGTGGGACATCTGGTGTATTTCAGGGTGTAATGTCTATGGCAAAGCTGTAAGTGAAGACTGACTGAAAACATGCCCAATAATAAATGTCCCTCTTCTTATGAAGAACTTCTAAATAATGCATGTGATGACCTTGCTTGATTAATGTCTCCTTACCTCTTAGCCACATTCATGACAGTTAATCATATTCCTGACCTTTTGGCCCCTTGGAAAAGTAAAATGTTTCCCTATTAAGCTTGTTCGTTTTCATGCTGAAATTTTTTTCTATCCAGATTGGTGGTGCTGGTTGCGTTTTTAGCCGCTCTATCAATGTTATGTCGTTCTTGCATTCCGTGGTTCTTGAAGCTGATGATGAGTCTGTCATCTCAGGTAATAATTTGAGACATGAGTGTTTTATGACAGTTCAAGATCTGACATGAACTGAGTAAATTCATTGTGGGAACCATCTTTTCTACTGCAGACCAATGAACTCTATCAACTGGCGGCTGTTGCTTTTTGCTTGCTTGTGGCCTGGGTTGGTTCATCCTCACTGACTAAACTCTGCCACTTTTGCTTCTGCTTTCACATGGTTTTTACTAGTGTTTAATATAGCCTTCTTAAGCTGCCACAATCTCTAATATTTATATTACACCCAAAACGGACATCATTTGCCTCTTTAAAGTTGATCTTAGTTGGCTTGAAATTACTGGTAGATCTGATTGTCAATGCAGTTGTCAACAATAAAATGAAGCTCATTTATTGCTGTTCTCCCAGCATGTAGATTGTAGCCTGGGTAATGCTATGTTCAATTCTTGAATTTATTTGTCCTTGAGTAGGTCAAGAGATTGTCAAGAATCATTAATGGTTTTCTGTTGCGTTCCTTTAGTTCTGTCAAGACAGGGAACTTATTAACTGAGCCCGATTTCTAATTGCTTTTTGCTGATTAAGTGTCAATATTAGGGGCTCCTTTTTAGGATCAGATACTTTACCGGTGAGTTTTTTGATGATCAATCTTGACGTTCCGCTCTTATTCTTGGTGTCATTTCAGTGTAGTGATAAATTGGGCCTAAGTCTGGAATTGGGCTCATTTGCTGCTGGAGTGATGATATCAACAACTGATCTCGCACAACATACACTAGAACAGGTAAACTCACCTGTTGTCTTAGGAATTCGCTCTTCTGGATTAAATGACAGTCTGAATTTTCTGATTTAAGCTCGTGCTATTGTAAACATGATTTGCCATTTTCTTAGTTAACTTGCTGCGTAAAATATCTGGTTGTTTTCCACCTGAAGCTTGTGCTCTTCCCTTACCTTAATTCTGGATATTGTTACTGATGCAGATCGAACCCATTCGAAACTTGTTTGCCGCTCTTTTCCTTGCAAGTATTGGAATGCTTATCCACGTGCATTTTCTCTGGAGCCATGTTGACATACTATTAGCATCTGTTCTACTGGTAGTCGTAGTCAAGACAACAATAATGGCTACCGTTGTGAAAGGGTTTGGTTACAACAACAAGACTTCACTTCTTGTAAGCTATGATGAGGTCTCACTGGCTATGTTGCTTTTGTTGTGTTGGTATACCTTTGAGGTCAGTGACTTTGTTTTTATGCGAAGGTTGGAATGTCTCTGGCACAAATAGGGGAGTTTGCATTTGTTCTTCTTGGACGTGCATCTAATCTTCATCTCGTGGAGGTTTGTTTTAGGATATCCATCGATTGTAGAAAATCCTTAATTTGCAAAATATATAAATTCATCGGTTCAACAACAAATTCCCTATCTATATCTAATTGAACAAACCAGGAGTTCTCAGTTCTGCAAGTTTGTTTTCCTTTTCTATCCGATGGGGTGCGCCGCTGTGCCTTCATTCTGGTTGTATCCATGAACCTCTATTTATGGCTGGTAATTTGACAATTTTCAGGGGAAACTTTACCTGTTGCTTCTTGGAACAACAGCTCTCAGTTTGGTATGTTGCTACTTTCAGTGGTTCTTTTGATAAAAAAAATTAGATCCAAGCTCTTGTCCTTGTGCTAGGAAAACTGTAACTCAATTGTATAGACATGAAGCAGTCTACTTGTGTTTGTTGATAACGTGCAGGTGACAACTCCTTTTCTTTTCAAAGCGATTCCTGGTGTAATGCATCTTGGATCATTGTTGAGATGGTTTCCGCCCGACAATTCAGCCATTGAGGCAAGATCTCTGGTGGTTTCATTCTGGTTTATGATTTAATTTTTATTCTTTTAGAATTAGGTTTATGTTTTATTAAAAATGGCCAATATTGGTTGCCCTGCTATTTTCTGAAAATGATTTTTATTTTATTTTATTTTCTCGTCAGATCCTCCGGTCAGACAGTGGTAAACAGCGGATGACGTTGGTAATCCAAGCTCCTCATGACGAAGAAGCGAATCCTCTTGCTAAATCCTCTTAGAGAAACACGGAAACACGCTGGTGCTGCTTCTAGTTCGCTCGCTTGCTCGCTCTTGCGGATCTTGCTATGTATTTCTATAACTCGTCAATTCACCACAACATTTGAAGCCTCGGAACTGCCAGCCAAGACTAGAAAGGGGCAATCTTACACTGAGCTAACATGTTATCTCTTCTCTGCATAAGCATTCTTTTTCACACTAAGATGTCCATTTTGTATCATAATTGATTAACCTCTCACTAAAGATGCAACTGTATAGATAGAAATGTTGTTCGCCATTCAAACATGAAAAATTTGATATCTTGACATGATATAGTGTAATTATTTTTATTTAAGGTCAATTTTGTGGAGAATCAACTAGCTTTATTTGGCCACCGTCCTACAGAACTTCATTAGCTGAAGCATTGATTGAGAACTGGCCTAATTAAGAGGCTGTGGATCCGTTATTCCATATTTTAGACGCGCCTTTCAAAAAATCATCTAAACCATTGATTATGGTATCCATTCTTTGAATACCAGATTCTCTTGTGGCAAGACAAGATTCTCCGGTAAGATTAGGTTATATGTTCAATGCTTGGTGGGCTTAGTGGATAACATACGACAACTGATTTTAATTTTTTTCTAAGAGATCGGTAGTTTAAATTTTATCTCTTATAAAATCATTGATTGAGAAAAGAAGTCTTAAAACTCCTAAAAATTTAAATTCAATTAATTAATCTTAAGTTTAACTGATTAATCTTAAAATAAATAAAAAATTATACGAGAAGAGCACCTAGATTAGAAGGAGCTTGGGATCAATTTCTGAGGAAAAAACTCAAAAAAGTTAAAAACTATTGCTACAAATCTCCTAACTCAAAATATCGCTGATCTCCACTCATTTATCCTCGTATGGTTTCGTGCAGGTGAATACATCTATCCCATGTTATCTTAAATCTTCCAACTGTACACGGTTGACGTGATAGGTTGCAGCATATATTAAGTACAATGCACGAAGAAGGAAATTTTCAAGTATGATTTAATATACTTGTCTTAAATTATAATTTTATCTAGCGGTAATTTTATAACGATCTTACATGTTTCACTTTTAATCTATTTGATTTAGATTTTATTGCAAGGTCAACTATTACTAAAAGTATAATTTAAGGTTGCCAGCTTGGCCATGCATTGAATTTGTTTCAGGGTCGCAATAATAATATCGTGCATGAACCGTCATTTATTGTACCTCTTTTTCTCCACATTTTGAACCTGTTTTAGTACCGATTCCACGGAGAAAAAAAAAACAATAAAATAAAGAGCAAATTGCCCTCAGGTCCCTAGCATTTGCTAAAATCACTATTTTCGTTCCTCTTGTTTCGGAAAAGATACTTTCGTCTCCCACCTTTGCTTAATTATCACTCTTAGGTCCCTGGTTCCGGTTTTGGAAAATTTATCCGGTACCCGGGGACCGAAAATGACTTTTTTGCCCTCTAGTTAAAAATTTTAAAAAATATAAAAAATAATTTTTTTCTTGTTTGATTTAGGTCGAGGAGATGGAGGACTCTTTTGCTGAAATGACTCTTTTGCCCTTTTGCCCCTTATTTTTTTATCTTATTTTTTAAATTTTTAAATAAAGGGCAAAAAAGTCATTTCAGGTCCCTTGTTACCGGAGAAATTTCCTGAAACCGGAACCAAGGACCTTAGAATAATATTTAAGCAAAGTAGGGGGACGAAAATCTCTTTTTCGAAACAGAAGGGACGAAAATAGTAATTTTAGCAAAGGTCAGGGACCTGAGGGCAATTTGCTCTAAAATAAACTTGGTTTAACTAATCTCGTTGTTGCCGCATTTTATTATTATACCGAAGTATCCTCCGGGGTCAAACCACGAGCTACCCCTTTCTTTCCCATGTATCTTTCCTCTCTTTTTTACTGTAATGTATTTCTCTGTTAGGTTGAAAATATATCAAATAGATCTTAAGAAATTCCACCAGGCAACCTAAGTCACATTATCTACGAATCTCCAGCTTTGGCTCTTCTTCCTCTAATATTCCTTTTTTTTCACTGCCCAGTGTTCTTTATGGGCACCTCTGTTATTTATTTCCTCATACTAATAACACTATGAGCCCATTCTTCCAGCCAGAGTATTGCGTGGAATTAGCTAGCAGCAGCATTTCCCAAGGGCACAATTCCGTACCGATCTTATGCAATATACAACGTAATTGCGACGAGTTTAAGTAATTACGATAACTGAATGTGTTGTGAATGTGTTTTCTAACTTAATTAAGTATCATGTTAAAATACTTAAAATCATAACAAAGTTGAAAATTTGTTGATAGAGATTTGTTACCTTTAATTGTTTTTATCTAATTCGATTTTCTATTAGTTGGTTACTAATTCTAATTATAAGCAAACGTAATTCGAGGATCCATAAGTTCCCAAAACTAAAGCTTTACTAGTATAAGTAATCCCATTGAATACATTTTGTAATAATAATTGCTTGCTGTTTATTCAAAACTATCTATCTGGTTAATATGGATATCTCAGACATGATCAAAGAGTATGAAAAATTTTCTCTTCAAATTTTAACCATCCGAATCTCCTCAGTGCTCGAGATCAAAATACCTCTCACAATGCTGGAACAATCCTTCTATGACGTTAATTTACGTGATAACTTATAATTAGGACATATCAACTCATTTATGTTTTAAATCTTTTGAGTAATGGTAAGTGATTTTGAATTCTGAAGAAGGTTTGATTTGAATTTTATGAATAAAAATATATTATGCAGCCAAATTACTATTGTTCAAATCTGAATATGCTAAAGTTTTAATAATTAACCTATGTCCTCTTACCCAAAATAGATCTAAGTCCATTTTTATTTGAAGGGATTACAATCAATGTCCATGATGATGCACATGGTGGAAGACGCGCACTTCCCCGATATGGTAATTTATCCCGGTGGTCCCATCCTCCGATCCCCACCCTTATTTTAGGGTATAACTGACATTTTTAAGGTAAGGACAAAGGCATGGTTATGATCACTAACAATATGTTTTCCAGCTCGGAGGACATATATGTCAACAACTAAAAAAATAACCAAACTCAACAATGAATTTGGTGGGGACCGCCCAATAATTTGACTGCCGATATATAGACCAATCAATGAAACTTGTTTTCATCAAATGAATTTTAATAATAAATGTTAAAAATCATTAAAAATCCTATACAGAATTTTAAGTATAACTTAAATAAACAATTCGATACATAGTGACTATAAGCATGGTCACAACGGCTAAAAATTTACTAAATTATTATTTTAATTTTGTTATTAATTATAAGTGAAGTAAATTTGTTCATAAAGAGTAGAAAATCTACTAACGCGTGGCTTAAATTTTTCAGTCAGAATATATTATTTCATAAATAATAATCTTATGTTTATTATTTCATTTGTCCAATCAACTATGTTCGAGTTAGCATAGTGCAATGAGATTTTTTTTGGTTAAATTTTAAGTTTAGTTCATTGGACTAGACGTATTTAAACTTTGTTTTCGTTCCAAACACAATTTTTTCTATTCACAAAAGACGAAATTTGAACTTCTGATTTTTTAAAAAGAGATAGAATCCGTTATCATGTACATACCATGTTCTTAATGAGGTAACCTACCAACTACAGAAACCATTTCTTCTCCCAATTATAACTCTCTCTTCCTAAATCAAAAAACCCCAGAATCTCTCCCTCTTTCTTTCCCCAAAAAATGGAACCAAACCCAGGTCCCAGCTCCGAGCCACCACATGGCCTAGCCAAGGAAGAGTACAGCCACCTCAAAACCCTAATCGACTCGTACCATACCTTCGACCCTTTACCGAACACATGCACTTCACTCATCACCCAACGCATCGAGGCCCCGGCCCAAGCCGTGTGGCCATTCGTGCGCAGCTTCGACACCCCACAACGCTACAAGCACTTCATAAAGAGCTGCAACATGCTCGGCGACGGCCGCGTCGGGAGCATCCGCGAGGTAACCGTCGTGTCCGGCCTCCCGGCGTCAACCAGCACCGAGCGGCTAGAGATCCTAGACGACGAGAGGCACATCCTCAGCTTTAGGGTAGTGGGTGGCGAGCACAGGCTTAACAACTACAAGTCGGTGACTTCGGTCAACGAGTTTAAGGAAGGTGGTAGGGTTTATACTATGGTTTTGGAGAGCTATATTGTGGATATTCCCGAAGGGAACACGGGAGAGGACACTAAGATGTTTGTCGATACTGTGGTGAAGTTGAATCTTCAGAAGTTGGCTGTTGCTTCTGTTGCTTCTTTCCATGGTCATGATCATCAATAATGTTGATTATTAATAATAATAATCAACATTCAAGGATTTAATTGGAGATTGTAGCTAGAGGTAAGGTCGGTTGATGACTGATTAATTATTCAAATTGGTGTCTCTTTTGGTGAATTAATTTGGTTTCCGTGATTCTATGAATTTTTTTTACGTTGTTTTTTATATATTTAAATATCATTCGAATTTCAGATTGAATAACCAAAAAAAATTTGATTTATGTGTTGGTTTGTAGATGAGAGTCTTAATTATAGTTTGTTTATTGCAATCTGCAGCTGTTTTCCAAGAGCCATGTATCCATCACTTGCTGTTGAACAAGTTAATGAAAGTAATTTCACGACATTTGAGGAGGACTAAAAATATAATTTCTTTTTGCAGTTTAGTTACCGTTCCTTTTTTTTATAATTTTTTTGCTTGATCAATCCCCAATCCTGCACGGTATAGATAGATGAGTCAAAGAAATAATATCTAGACGAATGCTAATGGCTAGAAACTGACGTTGATACTTAATTGGTGGGCAGTCTCATGTCATACATTACGTGGCTTAAGTTTCTACCATTCGGTATTGTTACTTAGTACACGAGCAAATTACGTCATTCCCGACTTTTATTGCCTAGTACTTAAGTAACCTTAACAAAGATTGTGTTAATTTAACCAAATGTTTGTTATAATTTTGAAAATTACTAGTGTAGAAAAAATTAACACCATTAATTTTTTTATATATTTCAACCAAATTAATTGATTTATCATATTTTTATTTTCAAATTTTTTTTTTCGTGAAACACTGGCATTTAAAATCTCATATAGTCATATTCTATTTTTTGGATAATTCTATTAATAATATTTATTTGCATTTGTCAGTGTGAACCAAAATCTTCTCTTGTTAATCCAAAGATCTGTTAGCTATATCAATGGCCACATAGATTCTGGATGCCAACTATAGAAACTGATCATGGATTTAGTTAGTTGCAAGTTGCAAGAAGCAAGCTAATAAAAAATAATGCAAGTAGGAGAAATGAGTGGAGAGAAATAGAAAGGGAAATAATGATAACGGGGGCGTAGGTAAGCATCATATTGGGTGGAAAGGAGCTTTTAATGTGGTTTTCCATGTCAAATTGTCAACCCTAAAAGTTTTTTTTTTTGAAAGAGAAACCCTAAAAGTTTAAAACTCGCAACTTTGTGAGCCGATACCGTGGGGGACATGTGACCCAAGAACCCTCGTCTAACAGCTAAATTTTGCCTTTTTGGTGACATATCTATCCATCCTGTCCACTTGTGCTATTGCCCGACCAACCCTTTTTGTCCCGGCGATTTGTCAACCCTCTTTTTTTTTTATACCTATAACTATGTAACAAATTGATAAAATTTGGTGAATAGTAACACCAATTAAAAAAAAAATCTGCTATGTAGCGAGTTATCTTGGTCTCCAATTAAGTTATTTACATTCATAATTTGTATATCTATCACTTTTCAAAATGACTTATGGTCTTTACTATTTAGATAAATTTCAGTTGCTTGTAAGCTCTCATTTTGAAATATCCACAAAAAATGCATGTTTTATGGAATAGAAAGTCGTCCAACAATAATATATTAATTGTTATTGATAACATGTTATAGACAAAAATTTAAGACAAATTGGTAAGTATAGTCACACCAAATTTCTATATTTAATATGAGATTCTCAAAACAAGATCAACTGTTTTTTAAATTCTGAGAATTGACAGTATATTAGTATTAGTATTGACATGTTGCTTGTAAGCTCTCATTTTGAATTATCCACAAAATTCATGTTTTTCCTATTTTCGTACAAAAATTATTTGAAGTTTTTCAAATACTCTTTTCAAATACTCTCTTTTCAAATGTGTTTATTTTACATTATTAAAAAACCCGAAAGATATTTCATTAATGGAAGTGATGTAGGTCTTGAATCAAAGAGATCACTCAAGTTTGCCAAAAAGAGTATTACCTTCCGTGACACCATCCAATTAATCATGCAGGTCGAGTCGGTGCCGGTTGGCAATCACAAATTTGTGGCTGTTTCCGAGTACACCTATTAACAAATACGACATGCATTTTCAATATTGCGTAGACAGTTGATAAGTGATGGATAATTTGGATTTTTTTAGAAAAATTAAACTTTGCCACTAAAGATAATACCTTCTAGAACCTCGAAAACCGGAGCACGACAAATTATCGACCACTAAATTTATAGTTTTCTACTTTTCTTCTAAAACAATACTATCTTAATACCTAACTTCACGTAAATATACTCTCTTCTGTGGGATAGCTCGAAATGTTTCCAAGTTCGACTCCGTGCGGGGCCGTAATTTCTATCCGCAAACTATTATTTTAAAAAAAAGTTGTACAAAAGTTGCCAAATTTTTTAAAACCATTAACAAATTTAAAAAATCGAAATTGCTAGTTTTTAAAGTATGAATTAAGAAATGAAAACTCCATTGTATGCAATTTATCAACAAAATGGTTCAACATGATTACACAAGCTCATTTCTTTTTGTTATAATGTGAAAATTCATGCAGATACTTTACCATTGATAATATAAAATATATTTGCGTCGTAAGCGTCGGTTAAAACACGTATAATCTATATGTCGGTAGAATACGTCCAACATGATTATTGCAACAGTATTCAGAATATATTTTTTTGGAGATGCGTTACAACATGGCGAGAATATACCTATTATTTGGTTGTAGTTTAACTAAATTGAAATTTAGATTAATAAGTTTGACCATTTGATGCTGAATGTATTGGAAATCCTATAAACGAATTGTTTTTGGGTACGTAGATAGATAAACCATAACAACGAAACCAACATAAAAAAAAAGCCAAAACACAATTAATGACAACAAGAAGTAAGACATACAATTTGCTAATTCGATTCTATCGATGATTTATGTTCGTGGACGTACTAAGCCAAGAAATGATCATTTTGATCCAATTGATTCTCCGAATTTCTCCGAGCACCCTGTCAATCCAAATCACATCATGAACCATTTGTAAGACTCCATACCTCACCAAAATAATTTTGGGAGAAAAAGATAGTACTTGCCGAAATTGGAAAAAGAGAGGAGTGTCTGCCCTTCAATTAATGAGGTCTTGGACTTGTACATGTATGTCCAGAAAAAAATTTGAAAGTTGCAATAAGTGGACGACTTCCCGCGGAGAATTTGGTGGCTTGCATGAGAGGTATTTGGACTTTGAGGTATATTTATCACTACATTTTTCTATTTTTTTTTCATGGTCACTCAACTATTTTTTTTTTACCCTTTGTGGTCACTAAACTATACTAAGTTATACACCCATAGTCATTCCGGCCAGTGGCATCCATGGTGATGGGTGTCCCTCCTGAGACCAACCAACCTCTTTCCCATTGAAACCCTAAACCAACTACAAACACCAAACAAAGCAGCTCGTTATCTTACCACTCAACCCTGAACACCAAACTGGTGATGGGTTAGACACGTCGTCAAGTTCAAAACTTTTGGTAGATTAGGTTAGTGAGGCTGAACTACAAAATGCCATCGAACACAGTTGCCGCCATATCTACATAACAAACAGCTGTAACGTAACGGTTATTTGACTTGATTCCCACGGACTATTGTCCCGCCATTCCTAACAGCTAGTCGCTACTTATACTTAAATTAATTATTATTAACTGTAGATTTGCTTTTAATTCAGTTCCAAAAAATTTGGTATCCGCCTCAAGATTATAAATTAGTACAATTTTACATTTTTTAGAGAATACACAATAAACCGACCACAACCAATACTAGAAGAAAAAAAGGGGGTTGAAAATGATGACAAGAATAACTGCAAGAGTACATATAGATCAAGTCAACGTGTATATTCTTTTTTAAAAAATAAATAAATTTATCATTTTTACTATTACAATAATTGTCACCGAAGACAGAATTTTGATTCTTTTTTTTTCTTTTCCCACGCTGGGTAATCATCGAAATTTTATACTAAAGTATAAAAGTAAATATATTATCCTTCCAAAAGGTAATCAAGATACATGGAATTTAAAATAAAACCATCTTGATTTTGAGCCCACCGATATAATAATAGTTAACAATAATACGTGCAGCACTGCAGCCTAAGACTTGTTGTATCGGACTCAACGACTGGCCATGCATCCTGCCGCGATTTGACGTTACTTCCGGCGGAATATATATTATGATTATTATTTTAACCCAAAAAGAAATCCTGCTGATGAATTTAAAAATGTAAAAATGTTTCCAAATACTTTATGAGTTCTAAATAACAAATAATTTAGCAATCTATCCACAGATATGGCATGAAGTGACCAGACGATGCACCCAAGGATCATCGTCATTTAACCCACGGCTTAAATATTTACACCATTTAATCCACGGCTTTTTTTTTTTTTTTTTAACACTAGACGTGTAAAATTGCAATAGAAAGTATCCTTACGTGGTACGCCATTCCACATCCCGTTGCTTCTGTTCTGTATCTTGGCGAATTTATGTTCTCTCGTAGTTTTTGTGTTCTCTCGGTTTACAGTCTCTTCATGACTTCATTTAAGTTCTTTTTTTTGGAAGGTATGTGTATATACAACTTACTTATAAGTACATTTTAATCTAAATTATTGGGTTGAGGCTAAGATAATTTGATTCGGTTAGGATTAATAAATTTGATTTCAACAATGACAATTATATACAACTTACTTACTTAGAAATACGTTTTAAATACGTTGCGAATGTTTATCTAAGTTCATTATAGACGTTCTTAAAAAGTTATGTGAAAGTTGAGTCTTGTTATTAACAAACGTTTCCGCATTACAAAATCGATTATCATTAATCACATGCACGTATCCACACACACTACAAATGCACAAGAAATAATTGTGCCAACACATTGCATAGATTTACTCCAATGCATGAGATGTTATCATGTTATCCTTTTTGTGTTTATAGAATAATAATCAGAAATCACATTCTGATAATCAGTTTAGGGTGGTCTTTTGGCATGCCAACTCATCAAAAAATGGTGAATTAGCTGCTAAGTGGCAAGGCTACAAAATAGTCTTGCTTATGGTCGTCCCATGTGGCAATCTCACTTGGAAAGCTGTCGGGCCAAAGTTTTGGGCCTTCCTTGATGGGTCCATTACTTTCTTATTCGGATGTTATTATATAACAAGAAAACTTAATTCATGGTTTGAATTTGACCAAACCTACAAAAAATTTAAAACAATGATTAAGAGAATTTGACATTAGACTAAAATTTATTATTCGTTTTGTTTAGTAAATTATACTATTCATAATTAACCACTGAAAAATCTTATCATTTATCAGAAATTTTGAATCTTAATCTAGCGTATTACGTATACTCGCTTTAAAAATGTGATAAGAGAAAGTTTGATATATTTTGTAGTAAAACATAACATTCAAAATTTAAGGAAAACTTTAATGGTCCGTCAAAAAACAATGATTCATAAAACTAACGGTTTCCATTTTACTTACTACAATTCGACAATCGATCTCGTGTGATTCAATTTCTTTCTTGATATATATCATAACTTATTAATTCGACCTTACTTATCTAATATCAAATCCCGGGATATGAAGTAGTTTCAAGATAGAAAGAACAACTTGTAAAGATTCTCTTGTTTTCCCGTAGAAAAGATGAGGGATATGATCAATATTTTTTTTTAAGAAATTATAAAATTATCTCAACAAATATTTAATATCATTATGAGTGATTTGAACAAATTAATTTTATTTTTGCTAGAACCATTAGATACTTGTTGGTGCAATGAAAAGAAGTTTGAGTGGAGAAAATATTGCACAGATTCAGATAAATGAAAGGTGGTAACAAGGAAGAGATGGATGATGGGCCCTTAAAAGCCAGCAGCTGCAATGAGTGCTTCTGCTGCTCCTTCCTCACTCTTTCTCTATCTCGTTAATGCATGTATGTTGAATATATTCTTTCTTCTTGGTTTTTGCTCTTTTTTCTACCTCCCTTTGTCTTTGTCTTTGAGTCTTTGGGTCCATTTCATGCATTTGTCAATCAATTTGCGAATCAGGGAGGACCCTTTTGCTTGGCTCCAGTATCACCACAATCTCTCTTCCTTTTTCACGAGCTTTGCCATTCATGTGCTTGTGAGCTTGCATTGTGAATCTTTTTTGTTTGGTTTTGATTCATGATGCTAAAAGCACTTCACTTTTCTGGCCATGTAAGGAAATTATCATGCTTTTTAAAGTATTCACTGGCTCTTCTCTATTTGGTGTAGTGCATGAATCCTTAGTTGGTCTTTTTTTTTTTTTTACCTTTGTCCTTTTTCATGTTATAGGGAAAGAAAAGTGAGTAATGTTCTCTGCCTTTTGATTCAACTCTTTTTCATGGAGAAAGGGGGAGACCAGCTAATAATATATTAAGGAGAACTATCTGGTTTATTAAATTAGCTTGTTTTGGGTTCCTAAGGAATCATCAAATACATGAAATCCAGTCCCTTTGTCTTATATCATCAATAGAAGTCATCAATGCTTTTTGAGCTGTCCTAAAACTGCATCAAAGCTCTGATCTTAAACTTTCTTATGTTATTTTTGCAGCTTTGGTAGAAATTTCATTGGATTTTCGCGGGTCTGCTGGTAAGTCCCGGCTCCTGTACTAATTGCTCATGGATCATGTTATAGGTTGTCACCGAACATTTATCCTAACCTTTCAAAATGACATGTCCGTACTTTAACGTGCAATGATGTTGCATTGTTTTGTTGGATATCATATGTGCTATATATATCTAATAGCTGAATTCACTTAACTTCCTTTTGAGTATATGTGCGTTCCTTAAAAATAAGACTGGTTTTTCGGATAATCATTTACCCTTTATAGGATTGATTCCTGATTCTAAGCTGTAACTAACATATACAAGACTGAGATTGATATCTGTCAAAATATGACTAAAAACTTCAGGAGAGCTCAAATAGTTGGCTAGTTTGTGTGCACGGATCTTACATACGTGGGATGACTTTGTTGGAATTTGTCTCAAATCCTACTTAAGGATAACCCATTGTAACAGAATTCTAGTTGGGAAAGAGCTCAAGATAAGTCTTCTTTTAGTATTAGGAATTCTAGTTAAGGTAGAACTCTAGATTAGGTCTTCTATAAATAGGAGCATTGTGTAGAAGTTCTTGGGGTTGGGAGAGAGCAAATACAATGGTGTATGAGCAACTAGGCCGAAGGCATGAGGCAGTGACCTCTCCGTAGCCTATATACCCATTGTAATCCACTTTCATAATGAGATCGTCTATACCCCCGTGGAGTAGGTCGATTGAAGACCGAACCACGTACATCGTGTGTCCTCTCTATTATTACGCTTATGCTATTGTTGTCTCTCTTTCTTTAAAAAATTCAACATGGTATCAGAGCTTATATCTTGAGGGATCTGTGAGGTGTTCATCAAGTTAAGAAATCAAGGTGGAGTATTGATGTTGATGATGAAGCCAGCCTCCTTGGAGCACGCCAAAGCATGCCAAAAACTCAAGTCAAACAAAAAAAAGAGAATAGAGAGAAGTTGTTGTCCACTGTATTTGGGGAAGATTCCTTGCGATAAACCATCGCACGCCAAGAGAAACCAATAGAAGGAAGGTTGCTCATTGCCGGATGGTTCGAGAAGCGGAATTTAGGCATCGAGGAAAGAGAACTGGAGGAAAGAGAGAATGGGGAGTAGGAAGAATCTCCCACTCTAGAGCCACCATTGTTCCACCGTTGTTGCCCGGTATACAGTTTGGAAAGATTGAAGAATGAAGCTTAATGAAAGAGGTACACAATGAAGATGATCGTATGTAGAAGAGCAAGTGGAGCTCAAAATGACGATTGTGATCGGATTTGATCCAAGGGGGAGTGTTGGAATTTGTCTCAAATCCTACTTAAGGATAACCCATTGTAACAGAATTCTAGTTGGGAAAGAGCTCAAGATAAGTCTTCTTTTAGTATTAGGAATTCTAGTTAAGGTAGAACTCTAGATTAGGTCTTCTATAAATAGGAGCATTGTGTAGAAGTTCTTGGGGTTGGGAGAGAGCAAATACAATGGTGTATGAGCAACTAGGCCGAAGGCATGAGGCAGTGACCTCTCCGTAGCCTATATACCTATTGTAATCCACTTTCATAATGAGATCGTCTATACCCCCGTGGAGTAGGTCGATTGAAGACCGAACCACGTACATCGTGTGTCCTCTCTATTATTACGCTTATGCTATTGTTGTCTCTCTTTCTTTAAAAAATTCAACAGACTTGAACCGGTCTCCTCTTTCCTCCTCCCTGTGCAACTTCATTCACTATTGTCAGGATTGATGGACCACAGTTTCTTTCGCATTCCCATTTCCATGGATGCCAGGAATGCCATTGCTGTGGATGGTACTAGCTCGCACGCTACTCCAAGTGAGCATGTTCAACTTGATCGATTAGGCGTAGACAACAAGAAACGTAGGTCGGTGGATTGCAGCGGACATTCTTCATTCATGGGAGAGCAACTCGATCTCCGCTCAGAGTTCCACTCAAGGAACCAGACCATGACTGTATTCAGATGCACTGGTTGCAACTCTCATGGGTTCAAGAAGTGATCTTCAAGAGAATCTAGACAACACAACTATTTCGGCAGCTTCAAGCTATCCGTCTGAAGGTTTCAGATCTTACCATCCAAGTAATTGTTCCAACTGTTTGGATTCTTCATTTGTCTGTGCAACTGGTCACGAATGCGACGAAATGTTCGGTAATATCTTTGGTAAGGGTGATCATCAATATGTTCCCCCGAGGGCCAGTTTCCAGCCTTGTTCGGATAGTAGAAACGTTGAAGCCAGTGGCTGGATCTCTGGCTACAGAAATGCAAGCATTGATGACCACTATGATTCTGGAAGATTTACCAATGAACTTTCACTAAGTCTTGCAACATCGCAGCATTCCATAATTGACAATGCAAGCATTCCCGACCAGTGCTCGGAGATTCTTGATAAAGAGACCAGGTTGAGCTCAGAACAAACTTCTTCCGACACCGGGGAACTTGGGTTGAAGACCATCCTGCATGGACATGGTCAGATTTTTCAAGCTTTAGCAGGATCCAGATTTCTTGAGGTAATTCAGGAAATACTGACTCAAATAGCAAGTTATTCACTGGACAGCCTGGATCAACCGAGTTACTCCGCATGGGGGACGAAGGCTGCCCCGAACAGTTTGTTTTTTTCGGGAAACCATCTCGGAGTAGGGCCTCTGTCGGGTTCTAACGAGCCACCTAATGCGGATGGAGGAATCCATATTGAAATGGATTTTGCATTGCAGAGAAGGGCTTTGGAAGCAAAGAAAAGGCAGCTGCTCACTTTATTGGAAGTGGTATCCTATTCAACATTGATATTGTAGTGATGTAGCATTTTTTGGGGTTAAGAGTAAGCGTGAAGTTGGCTGACTCTCGACCCGTGTTGTGGTTCCAGGTAGATGAGAGATACAACCAGTGCTTGGATGATATATACACACAGTCGTATCAGCATTTCACGCTGCGACGGAGTTGGATCCTCAGCTACATACTCGGTTTGCTTTCCAAGCGACGACTTCCTTGTACAGAGGCCTTAAGGAAAGAATCAGCAATCAAATTCTCGCAATTGGAGCACATTCCGAAAGTTCATCCTCCAGGGAGATACTAGCATACTCAGAGACGTCCTACCTGCAAAACCAGTGGTCTCTTCATCAGTTGAAGAGAAAAGATCATCAACTTTGGAGAGCCCAGAGAGGTTTGCCCGAGAGATCGGTCTTGGTTCTTCGTGCGTGGATGTTTGATAACTTCCTTCACCCGTGAGTCATCCCGATACTCTGATCTTCGCTGACCTTCTCCTCTGTTGAACCAAAATGATGAACTCCGGAATGAAAACAATCTGATTCCACTGTTTCAAATTAATTTGCTTCAGGTATCCAAAAGACTCAGAAAAGCATTTGCTCTCAATCAAAAGTGGATTAACAAGAGGCCAGGTACTTAAAAGTAGTAATATATTTAGAGTTCCTTGTATGCAACTCCATGATGTTTTGCGTTCATTGTGCAGGTGTCAAATCGGTTCATCAACGCCCGAGTTCGTCTGTGGAACCCGATGATCGAGGAAATGTATGCCGAGATGAACAAGAGAAAGTCTCTTCAGAAGGGAGAAGGAACCAACACCAGCCGAGGGGCACACATTATCCTCAGCAGCTGTCATTTTAACACGAATCGAAATTGAAGGCAAGTAAAGGACATTTTTGTGAGGGAAAGAAGAGGAGAGGAGCATCAACAACGGTCATATAAACTGTATATAATGCTCCATACTCTCTCGAACATGACTCGAACAAATTCATTAGGTCAAAGTTTGTACGGCCGACCGAAATTGACGAAAGTGGTTGGGAGGTAGTTGCCAGTTAGCTGGACGTAGCTTGCTAATAGATCCCAAGTAGGTTATTAATTGACGGATAAGAGAGATGCAGCCAACTTTGAAGTAACATTGGGGTGCTCGGTTATTTTCAGTATTAAACAATCCTCAAAACAGCTCTATGGTCTGTAATAAAGTGTATTTAATAAGGTCAACATCATCCCAAAGTGGTATAGAATGATTCCATTAACACTATGATAGAATCCAATTATCATATATATACCTAAGCAAATATATGTATCTTGATCATACTTTAAATACTTCTATTACTTAAAATAAAGAATGGAAACAAACCTATTTTGTGGAAAGCCAACAAAAGGGACAGGATGTTTAGGGATATATTGGAACGTTATTTTGGATGTTTAAGGTTGGATGCCTATTTGGATGTTTAAGGCATTTTGGACATCTTGTTTTCATGCTTTGATGTAAAATGACTAACTTCTTTCCCCGGCGATGCACAATAAAAGCCTTTCCCTCGTAGTCTTCTTCACAGAATCCAGATCAGCTCTCGTGCTGCTTTTAACTCCTCCTCAATGAGAATTGTTGATTCATTTGACACATGGAGAAGGGAATCAAAGATTGATGTCATTTCTGAACTTAATCATGAACAGATTGGTAACAACATTACAATGAAATTAACAATGACCAAATTGTACTCAACATTACAACGAACTTAACAAACATTACAATGAAATTAACAACATTACAATGAAAAGACCCACATAAAATTAACAACATTACAATGAAAAGATCCACATAACAAACAAAGAAAAAAGAAACATAAATACAACACAACGATATCTCTTGCACTTCTTTTCACTTTTGTTCAATGTGATTTTCATGACACGAACTTCTTCCTCCATTCTTCTTGGCTGTTCTTTTTGGAGATTCAAGTCAGCCATTAACTCACGCAACAACTCTAGCCCCCATTTGCATGGAGGGGGATAACACCATTGAAAAAAAATTGCAGATTTTTTACCAAACTCGTTGTACCGTCCAGAACCATAGTCTTTGCCATTTGCATACTTGAACGAATGCCACAGTCGTAAAATAAGTTCTTCCTTTTATGGAACCCCGGAGAACTACTCACTGCCACTCTTTTGGGACTGACTCGATCTTGCAAGGTCGAGAGGAGCATACTCGTTACTACACCTTGGCTAGGACAAGGCTATTTTCGAAACAAACCACCCATAATGTTAGGGTTTACTTGGCCAAGAATAGGGAAGAATGAGGACCAAGAAATAACCAAGAGGTTCAAAGAAATTACATTACCTTTGTTGAGGATGACCAAGAAATGAAGGTTTGTTGAGACTCTGAGCGGCTTAGAGAGAGAGAGAGAGAGTGAGAGCTGGCCGAGGGAGAAGAGGAAGAAATGGTCAAGAAGGGGGGGGAGAATGAGGAGAAGAAGAATTATTAGATATCTAAATGAGAAGTTTTTGAAAAATTATTAAAAAAAAGTCAACTATTAGTGATTAAAGTGATAATTTGTCAACGTATCCAATAAGCATACCACGAAAAAAAAACTGACGTCATAGCCTAGGTGGCACGCCAAGAGGATAATTTAATCTAGTCTCCGAGTTGGACTGTATGCTCTAAAATATTTTAAACTACAGAGACTAGATTACCAATTTTATCCCCTTACTAATTTAGTATGAATCATTAAAAACACCAATAACATACTTTAAACAAGTTCATTTTGTTCTCTTATATATATACATTCCTCACTCAACTTTTTCTCTCATGCCTTTACCAATAACCCACTCCCATAGCTTTTCTCATCATTCTTTATAATATGTCAGTTAAATATTTTAATTTTAAAAATACTAACCAACTATTTCCAAATACTTTAGTAAAACCAGCTCGTAATAAAATGGCTCAAGCGGTAGCTTTCATTCGTACTAATGCAGGTTTTGATTGTAAATGAATATTTATTTCAAATAATCTAGTATTAACTTTCTACAGGCACGTAAAAAATGTTACTTCCATTGATATCTGACCATCTACTGAGTTATATTATCAGTCACACTTCAACGTTCAAGTGAAAGTATAATCTAGCTATACCCAAGACAAATGAAAACAGTTTCGACTTTGCTGAGTTAACAAAATCGATCATTCATCAGGCAAGTCATGTACTCTATTGGGCATTCTCACAAAGGCATGTTAGAGTACAGATGGGTATATATATCTGTTATCAATATTAAATTTAATAAAGTACATCCCTACTCGCTTATAATGCTAAAAAAATGGAAATTTCTTTTCACGAACAATAATTGTCTCTACTTGGGATAACTGAGTTTGTACTAGAGAAGAATGCGTACAGCAAGAAAATTAAACATTTTTTTTATTCTCATGGAATTCCGCTTTTTGATTCCAAATGATTTATTCTAAGTATTCAACTTCCATGACCAAGACCGTATTCACTATTTCATTCCGCATCAGATAATCAAGGAATTCATCTTATTTGATTCTTGTCCTTAATTTGCACTGTTAATTTTAGTTTCTCCACTTGTTGTCTGTTGCTCTCTGATTTTTCTGATGCGGAATAAAATAGTCAATACAGTCTTAATTATGGATGTTAAATAAACTTACAATAAATCATTTGAAATCAAAAAGCGGAGTTCCATGAGGATCAGAAAAATGTTCAATTTTACTGACGTACACATTCCTCTTTAGCACAAACTCACTTATTCCAAATAGAAGCAATGATCGTTTGTAAAAAACAAAATTCATGTTTTTTGGCATTATAAATGAGTAGGGATGTATTTCATAAAATTTAATATTGAGAACAGAGATATATCCTTCTTTATACTCAAACATGTTTTTGTGAGCATGCTTAATGGAGTGCACGGCTTGCCCGATGGATGGCTAAGATTTTGTCAACTTAGCGAAGTCCAAAATGTCTCCATCTATCTTAAGAATAGGTAGATTGTACTCTCATTTTAAACGTTAAAGTGTAACTAATAATACACGTCAGTAGATGGTCGAACATTAATAGACGTTGCTTGCTTCACGTGGCTATATAGAATTAATACTAAATTGTTCGAGATAAATATTTATCCACAATCATGACCTCCATTAGTACGAATGAAGGCTATCGCTTGAATCATTTTATTACGAAATGGTTCTACTAAGGTATCTGGAAATAGTTGGTTAGTATCTTCGAAATTGAAATGTTTAACTAGCATATTATAAAGAATGATGGGAAAGGATTTGAGAGCATGTTTTTGGTGAAGTTGTGAGGAAGTGAATTGAGCGAGGAATGTCCATATATATATATATGAGAATAAAAAATGAACTCATTTGGGAGATGCTTTTGATATTTTGAATGGTTCGTATTAAATTATTAAGGGAATAAAATTGAGATATATTTAAGGTTTGGTATAATGAATTAGGAAATTTGATAGTTAGTAAAATAGACAATTAATTTTAGAAATTAAACACGTCATTAGCGAATATTATTCTCGTTAAAAAATCATTTATAAAAATTTAGCTCTCTTTTTTTTAATTAGATTATCAACTTTCTCTTAGTAACCCTTAAGATTAAAGATTTAAAGAATTCCAAGATAGTCAATTACATATGATATTTATGTTACTTGTTATATATCGTATGGGGAAATTTATGTTAAAAATTAATTGCATTTGACTATGTATAGCAGTATTTTGGATACAGAATAGTGTGGGACTTTTAAAATTTGATGTGTGGTAAGAATAATTTGATAATCTTATGTCGTAATTTAACTAATCTTACACAAAATTAGCTAAAAAGATTAACTAGTTTTATTTCTTAAATTTTAGTAACTTGTTTTATTTCTTAAATTTTATAGACTAATTTACTAACGATTGAACCTTCTAGTATACTATATATAAGACCTTAGGTATTTTAAAGTTTTTTTCTTTGATTATTAAAGGTGAAGTATTGACAATCAAAAAGCAAAAGAGTCGTAGAGAATACATATTAACTTAGAGGTCTAGTTTCTAATTTACTAAATTAGAAACTGACCCTAGAAATGTGAAATCACAAGAAAAATAAAAAGTTAATTATAAATAGCATGTTTGGAATTTCATGCTTTCTTGGGTTTGGGTGAAATACAAACACCTCACCACTTTTCTCCTTTCCCATGACAAAATTTATGACAACTTATAATTCATGCCCTCACGGCTCTCAGTGTAGGTCTCAATATGGTTATATATTTTGAATAGTAGATTACTTTGTTATCAGTTGAAAAAGTGAATAGTTTATTTATAGATGTAAAAGATTTAGTAATTAGCAACATGAGTTTGCGAGTAATTGCTGTCGCAAAAATAAGAAATCTTGTTATTTGAGTAATTTTTTTCTTAGTGTAAAAATAGCAAAAGTATTTTTAATTTATAGTTACATAAAACTTGGAAAAACATTTTAAAAAGATAAAAATTGAAAAACTTGCGATTTGCTTTTACACGCATACGGCATACATTCATGCGAAAATGAAAAATAAATAATTTTATTTTTTATTGGAACAAGGGAACGGCATCTGTTGATCCCAACAAAGCCACTATGGTTACATATTTTATTATTGTTGAGAATATCATAATATCAGCTCATTCACTTGCCATTTAGGCTTTTATTTCTAGGCGTATAACACCAAACCATCACGCATGTGTTTCATTTTAGAAGGTTATAGATTTGACAGAAAAATCTCTACAAGATTATGTCAAAAAATCCGATAGAAATGTAAAAATGGGACACACACACACAATTCTTACATTTTTTATTGAAAATATGTGCAACAATATCGTTTCAATAGTTTTTATTGCCTTAATGGAAATGCCCGTGGAATGAACTTGATTTCTCAGTTAAATAAATGAAAAGTGATAGCTCATCATTTATGACTGCAGCACAAAGATGGGTCATCATAGAATCTCGATTTATGGCACTGCCAGTTTTTTTTTCTCTCCTAAACAAGGCCATTTTAGAAGCAAAAATGCGCAATCATACAAATTTCAGAAGACTGGAAAATAAGAATTTAGTGGAAGGATACCTCACGTTCCGGTGATGTCTCAACAAAAACTCCACAAGGGCCTATCGAATTGGAGTTCCTGGTTAGCAAGTGAAAAGGGCGATGAATGAATTCCTGAAGAAAGAATCGTTCAAACAACTATTTAAGAAAACAATAGGAAAACAGCAATTTTCCAAAAAGAAGCCTTTAATGATCCCATTAAATATCACAACACTCCCAATGGGCATACTCTTCCGTGAATGTGAATGCAAGAATAAGTAAATCTCCCGTGGCATCAACATGAAGTAAACAAGCAAATCAGAATGATGTTTATGTGGAAGAAGTGAAAGCATGGCACGGAGTTGGAAATTCATCCATCAGGAGTTGAATCCGGATATTTGGAGGATAGATAAAAGATCATGAATGATGTTTATGTGGTAAAAAGAGATAGTGCCCAAAATAATATGTTCTTTTGCATGGGAATAACTAAGCTAGAATATTAAATTATTTGTAGTTCAGTTCTCCATATCGGCATCATTGTGTCCAAACAACTGATCATAGACATGTTCCAATCATGAAGGAACTACAAACCCGCATCAACACATGCAATGGAAATCTTGCATGGCTCATCTGAAAGTCGAGGTTTAAGAATTAAAGGCAAAGGCAAGCCAGGAACTCTTAAAAAGAGATACATAACATATCATTTTACATTTGCTTTCCATCCGCTATTGCATGTTCATATTATCATACATCAGTAATATGGTAGGCACCATCAGTAAGCTTTCAACGTGAGATCTAATTTTAGACCCTTATGGCAAATGCAACATCACGGTCAACATCAGGGTCACAAGTTCTAAAATACTTGACAAGTCTGTAAGGAGTAAGAGTAGAGTCCTTACCTCCACGTGCTTGTATAAGTCCGGTGGAAGTAACTTTATAGCATCAACCATTTTGGGCTTTCCACACTTTCCAACCAGTGTCGACACCTCCTAGTACATTGTCTGGACAGCTTCCTGGCTTTTGAATTTTGATAAACATGGAAGATCTTTAGAATCTAAAGACCTTAAAATACATGGTTGGAAACAAAGCATATAAGAAATTCAATTTGAAAGTAATAAACAAATAAGTCGTTCCATGACGCCTACTATTCTGCGGGAAGTCAAACAACACAAGTTCGAAAAAACTCAATTCGAAAGTACTAAAGAAATAAATCATTAAGAGTTCAGAAGTCCTAATAATACTTATCAATCTAATACTTCACCACGGATCTCTCTCTTTCTTTCTGGATTCCTTCCCCTACACCAAAATTCCCGACCGAGATCGAAATTAAACAATTTAACAGAAATTCCAACCTAGATTGCTATTAAGGGATTTCCGCTGGAGTCTGGCTCTGACCTCGCTAACTTACAAAAACCCTAAATCAAACGCCTAAGCCTGCCCTAAATTACAAAAACCCTAAATCAAACACATCACCCGGCCCTAAATTACAAAACCTTAAATCGAACAAAATCTTTCAAGAGTTAAAAATCAAAGGCCAAAGAAAGAGGCTCACCTCAGGCGAGGAACCCGGAAGACGAGAGGAGGAAGAGATCGTTAAAGGCGCCGGAAGCGGCGTTTCGAGCGGGAGGAGAGTGTTCCGTGCAAGGTCGTTCGCGGCCGGTGACCGGAGACGAAGGTTGTTCAACAGGAAGGACCAGGGAGGCTGAGGCGTCGTCGTCGGGCAATCGCGAAGGTCTTAAGAGATGAGGAAGCCGAGGAGTAAATCCAATCCAAGTAATTGGAGTTGCAACGGCTGCAATTGGAGCTGCAACGGTTATATTATCTATGATTGTGTTTGGTTTATTTCAATTAAGTGCTTGCCTTTTACCTGTAATTGTAATGTAGCCCTTGTCGAGTGTGTTGTTTTAGTTAGATGGAATTATTTCAATTTTAGTTGCGATAACTATGAAATTTACAATCTGATCGTCATATTTCTCATCCCTTTTATAGGAGGTCCTTGATTTGTAACTCACCATTTTTGATGAGTTAGCAACCACTTGACAAGATAGTTTTGCTTGGTGGCCCTTTCAAGTGGCACAAGTGGAAGGCTGCTGGGCCAAATCATCTGGGCCCTCTAAATTAGCTAGTTCTCTGATTTGCATAATAATAAAGATCCAAAAAAACTAAAAAAATCCAACATATTAATAATCGTTTATTGTCTTGTTTTGTTATTATTATTGGTCGGGTTACTGTTTTCCGTGTAAACAAGCACTAATGCTGATCAAGTTGAGCATGGAATTTAAAATTAAAAGTAATGTTAGTTTTTTGAGAAGCATGTAATATTAAAAAAAGTGTGAAGTTTCCATTGAGAATAGATATTTTAACCCCCGGAATGGGACTGCCTTCGGTAGGCTTATTTCTTGTAGATGGAGTGTCGCCTTTAGTCTGACTAGTCGTTTTTAATTAAGTGATCCGTTGATGTGAGGTTCAAATTATTTTTTATGGTTCTCTATCACCCTTTTCTTTTATAAATAGATGTATTATTATTATTAGAAATATATACATAACACATACATATTAGTGTAAATTTTTTTCCCGCATAAATATATATATATATATATATATATATATATATATATATATCGACATCTTATCAAAACCTTGACAGCCGCTGACTAAAAAGATCTGGTGTTATGTAAAACGATTTTCGAACGTGTTGATTTTTCAGATTAAAAAGTGTCATTTGGATTCTAAATTATATACCAGGGAATGACTAGGCGGTCCTCTAAAACAGTATTAATAAGTAGAGACATAACTACAAAGTTCAAAAATAAAAAAAGAACATCTTATTGCAGAATTGCTACATTAGAATATTTAAACCATTATTTATAACATAATAGGCTGACTTGGTGGACCGGGTATTGGATTCAATGGGAAAACTAAGAAAAAATATGGCTTCTAGAAAGTCAATACATCCAGTTTGCCTTTAATTTGGTGAAAATCCAGTCGGAAACAACTTTACTCCGCAAGTTTTTTCAACCTTCTAGGTCAACGTCCATGCTTCAGAACCCCATAATTCCCACTCTAAAGGATGTTGAGCGTCCCGTTATATTTTCAGATAATCGAAAGATACGGCTTTAATCCTACTCTGTGCCGTCAGTAGAAAACGTTGACCAGTCATTGAGCTACAACAACATAATCATTTATTTGTACAAGACATCAAACTTAGCAAGTTGTATTTAATAGCAAAAATTAATTACAATCACATGTGTGTTTGAAAAAATATATATAATGGTCCAAGTTAATGTATCATCCTACGTCGCAAAATGGTTAGATTCTTGCAACTATAGAATTAAGGGTAAATTACATCTGGCTCCCTCGGGTTTGGGATATTTAACGCTCGTCCCCCTGTTTTTCTAAAATCGATTATAAAACTCCTCCTGTATGGAAAAATTGTACGAATCAGCCCCTCATGCCAAAATTAGAAATTTTCTCCGGCGAGGAGGCACGAGAAATGACTATTATACCCTTCTATTTAAAAAAATAAAAAATCTCTCTCCTCCTTCCTCCTTCCTCCTTCCTCCTTCCTCCTTCCTCCTCCTCCATTCTCCTCCTCCTCCTTCTCTTCCTCCTTCATTTCCCGGTGATACACTCCACAACAAAGAAAAAATAAACACAACTAATTAATTAAACAAATGCAACAACCAAACAAACATATGCAATCCAGATTATTAAGAAATAGAGAAGAAAAAAATTAAGTCCAGTTTAATTAATTCCTAAAAGACAGCCATTATCAAAACAACGCAAAACCCATCATCTAATTAAAGAAAGACAACGAATCCACCTCGGTGATTCCTCTACATATGTGATTTCAAATGAAGACAAAAGGGAAGACAACGAATCCACATCTGTTTTCTTAATCTCGGTCCAAAAGGGAACAACGACCACAACGGCGACAACTCCATTCATCTAATTAATAATCAACGTAAGCTACAAAGAGCACACCGGCCATCTGACTTAGTAAGTTTCAATCGCTGCACTTCACCGGGATAAACTCTTGCTTCTACTTATGCTCCTGATACCACTTGAAGATTAGAACTAGAGATAGAGCGTTTTGAAGATCTATTCTTGGGCGATTGGCCTCGCCATGTTCGATGGAGGTCGAGGATGGGTTCCTGAGAACTTCAGATCCCGGAATTGTCGAGGAGCTTCAGATCTCCAGAATTGGCTGCCAGCTCATGGAGGTCGAGGATGGTACCCGTCGTGGGTCTCTGCCAGGAGGAGAAACAAGGAGCAGGTCTAAGTCACCGCGATAACCATCACCATGTTTCAAGTCGGCCACCGCGGGGAGATGGAGAAGGGAGGGTTAAGGGTTTGGGATGGTGACGTTTATTTGTTTTGTAGTTTTTTAATTGTGTATTAGTTTATTTGTTTTTTTAATTGTTTATTAGTTTTTTTTAAATAGAAGGGTATAATAGTCATTTCCCGTGCCTCCTCGCCGGAGAAAATCTCCGATTCCGGCATGAGGGGCTGATTCGTACAATTTTTCTATACAGGAGGGGTTTTATAATCGATTTTAGAAAAGCAGGGGGGCGAGCGTTAAATATCCCAAACTCGAGGGGGCCAAATGTAATTTACCCTAGAATTAAAGTAGGCGTATTTTTCTGTCCATTTCATGTTATTTTCTTTTCCCTAATCAATAGTCTTTCCCTTTCTTATATATTTGATTTCTATAGACTAGCGGGGGTACTGAATTTTATTGTTTTCTTAAATTCCGAGTATTTCCTAATCTGGAGCTGTATTCTACTTCTCTTGTTACAAAATAACATACTGATTTATAATTTATGTATTTTTTTAATTATAACATATTAGTTCTTATGCAGTGACTTCTCTTAAGTATTTTTTTCATAAGTTCTAATTTATAATTATCATAATAGTCAAGGAGAATTTGCACCGTCACCGCTTTTATGTATTAATCTTTATAAAATAGTTTTTTTTCTTCGATCTCAATAAGTATCATTTTAACGTGATTTTATTGTACTCGGGTTTTCTCTCTCTCATCAATTGTCAAATTTAGCGCTTTATTTTTTAGGGTGGAAATTGGAATGGGCCAGTATGTGATTCGGCTAAATCCACGGAACGAGTCCAAAGTAGTGGACATGGGCCGGCCCGATGGGTTGGATTAAATTTCGTTCGTATTCCATTTCGTTTTTAACAATTAGGATATGGTACATTCTCGAGACCCTAGATCAGAAAATTATCTTATGAATAATATAATTAAAGAATATAAAATTCTGAAATTCTCAGAATAAACATTGTTTCTCTCTTGTTTTCTTACGTCGCTCCAATTTTACAGCTCCATCTCTGGCGAAGAACTCAAGGCCACCATTAAAAGCAGCAATGGGACTTCTGAGATTTGGATAAATTACTTGATTAAAATAGTGCATGAACGTGAAAACTGTCGTACAATGTAGTTTCACGAATAGATTGAGATCAGCCGACCGACAGTTTATTTCTTAAAATTTTCTTTCAATTTTGGTCATCCTAACACATGAATTACTTTCCCTCAAAAAAAAAAACATGAATTACTGTCGCCTGGGGGCTGGGACCGTGGTGATCATTACATATGGCTGTCACCTGCCAGAGCTTAATTTATTTATTTATAAGAAGCAATTAATTTGATTATAGCTACCAATTAGAAAATCAAAATTACAGCTTCCAGTTGAATGTTGTACTTGTATCAAACAATAAAAGCTATTCTAACTTAATCAAAAATAAATATTTAATTTAATTTATTAACAATGTAATAATATTAAATATTTATTCAAAATTATTTTTAATGCGTTAGATAGCTAAATATGTAATAAACTTAACCTTGTTTTAATTGGCAGGTTTCCTAGTTTATTAGTTGGGCAGTCAGATAGTTGTCATAGAACGCATTAGGGTCCATGAAAATAAAATTTTCCGTATCAAATAAGCAAATAAAATATCTTGAGCTATTAATTGAGTTAGATTCCAGGATCATAAATCCATTATCAACAATTTTTAGTTTCCTATTGAACATTGCTCCTCACACATCATTGGACCCTCAACTTTTTACCTGCATGTATCCTAACTCTCAAGTTTGGTCTTCTTGACTTTTACTTTTGGCACCGCAAAGTAATCGGGCAGTTCATTTCAAATAAAAAAGAGAAAAAGTAAGTGGTCTTCTCAATGTTGAAGCTTTCAAAAGAAAAGATAATCCCCACCAAGTTACCAACATGTTCTTAAAATTCAACCAATGAGAAGGTATTAGGTATATCAAGTAATAAGAATTTAAGACGTTGTTCTAATTTAATTAAGATATTTTGAATTTAAAGTTTTGAAATAAACCAACATTAAATACTTGTTAGGATAGTTTTTAACAGCTATAAAAATGTACACCAATTCAAATATTTATTAGTGAGTCAAAAATCAAAATATCCTAAACAATGATGATGATGTAAAGAAAAAAAAAATCTTTCTGAAAATCAAATTTTAATGAACCAATTTACTATTTAAGATTACCTCGTACGTGTTCCAAGTTCCTTGTAGGGCAAATAATAAACAGAAGAAATTTACTCCAAAGAACACGAAGCAAGTCAACGAAACGATAATATGTGATATTTTAACTTGGTTGAGTGATAATATGACAGGATTAAAATTTTTACCGTTGCCCTCAATTACGTATGGGAATGGAGAAACAATATGGTTTGGAAGGATAGACAGGACATACCAACTCTGTGTAATTTTCTTTGTCGCAGGTTGGAGGAAATTGAAGAGACTTGGGTGGTGGAAGCACGTATGGACAACAAGAACATACAACAAGAACGAATTGTTAGATGGGAGCCACCGAACCAAGGTTGGCACAAACTAAACATAGATGGAGCACGTAGAACTATTGTGAAGAGATTTGCATCTAATAAATGAGATTTGTTTTAGTGTCTCGTCAGAAACTGAGGCTACCCTCCACGACTTGCAAATGGCATGGGACATGGGCATAAGAAAAGTTCACATGGAAGTTTGATTCTATTACTGTGGCCAATATGCTTCGGGACAACTCTGAACTTGGTTCCTGTTTTTCTTTCATCTTTTTGGATATTAAAGAATTTATTAATAGAAAGTGAATGGTTGGAGTAGACCATATTTATCTTGAAGGCAATATTTGTACGAATTAGTTAGCTACTTTTCGATTTAATCTTCTTTTAGGTGCGAATATTTTATGTAACCTACTTTCGGCTATTAGTGAACTGTTCTTTTTTTTTTAGCATAAGTTTTTTCATATCATCAAAGTACATGCTTGACATAATCAAGATCAAGAACAATAGTTTGAAGATCAAGAACTCACATGTCGCCCTCATTGAAATTGACAGCTACATCCCAGTAGTGGCCAACTCCAGCATCTGCAAAAAAATTTCTCGCAGCAGCTTCGGTCATGCATTCAAGAAAAGAAAACTTGTGGAAGCAGGGTTTCGCAACGCTGCCCTGCCACACCAGCGAGCACTTATTTTCAGTTTTCTCCTCGTTGTCAGTTCCATCTTCTTCATTTACCGCCTCAGCCCAATTTATACGCCTAAGCATCAGCTTCCCATACCTTTTGATGGACTTGTTTCCACCCTCGACCACCACAACATTTAAAACATCAGATATCACACAGCAGCCGGTCAAGCGATTCTCATGAGCATTGACGTCCACTTTGAAGCGAGTTTTCTTATTCGATAGCTTATTGATTTTGTAAACCGAAACAATGGTTTCCAAAGTGTTGGTGTCATCAAAGAGTTTCCTCTCCTTCTTCTGTCGTCGCTCGGCAGGAGTAAGTTTCTGAGCAACGTTCCTGTCAATATGAGCTTGTTCACGTTCAGCAGCAGCAATGCGAATTTCCATTTCAAGCCTGGTGGGATCTTGTGTTGCTTCAGATCCAAGAACTTTCATTAAGTTGCTCATTTTAACTTTGGGTTTTGGAGGCTCGAGCAATCCCTGTCTAATCATCTCCTGCTTATCCTTTTCCCCAGCCAGACGACGCTGAGTTCTAAGTTTCTTCTGCTCCTTCTTGGTTAGCTTCAAGGGTTGAGGTGGTGGAGGGGCAGGCTCAGCAGGGGGCTCGATGGGTCGAGGGTGTTCCACATAGAAAGTAATCTTCTCCCTCCTCAGCTGATCATCACTAACATAATCACCAATTCCAGTATAGTTACCAGAAGGTAGAAGAGGTACATCCCACCACTCAATTTCAGGGATGGGGTCCTTCAACTTCTCTCTAGTTATGATCCTCTCAGAAACCTCAATCAAATTTGGATTAATACAGGGGCTGCCTTTGCTTTAGCGTGCAGAGCCTGCCTGGCTTTCATGTCTTTCGCTTGCTCATCTCCAAATTTATTCTTGATCTTCATAATCTCAGCCTCTTTGGCCCATTTGCCTTCCTCTACAAAAAGGAAACTCCCTCTTTTAGGACCTAACAGTTTGGTCTTGTTAACGCACATTCTTGGATCAAAAAAGGGGTTTGACTCGGTATCCATATCGATTTCAGGCTTAAGAATCTGAAATGCTTCCTTTTGCTGCTGCTTGTTGATGTTGACCTTTATCTGAAATTCCAATTTTTTAAGCTTCTCAGAAATCTCTTTCTTCATCTGTAAAACTTTCTTAGCTTTAGTAGGAACCTCGTCATCAACCACCGCATCCCCCAACCTCCGCCGCTCCCTTTTCCTCTCCCTCTCACCATCAACCCTAGACCTCTCGTTATCTCTTCTATCCGTCTCTTCCCGCTCCTTCCTCTTCTTCTTCTTTCCCTCCGCCCTCTCCTCGTACCACCTCTCCCTCTGGGGCTCGCTGGACCTCTCCCGGTCCTCGTGCCTCTTCAATATTTCTCTCTCCTCGTAAACAACGACTTATTTAACTCGAGGCCACCTATAATGTTCATAGTAGGTTTACTCTTACGAATTTTTTATATTATAAACATCTTATCAAAACCTTGCAAGATTTACCTGTTGCATAGTAGATGCGAGTTAAAGCCAGCAGTTAGCTCCACCTACTGCTGTGCTCCTACGTAAATTCCAAGTTTAGTGGATAGGATAGATGTTAAAGAATTTTACATTGTTTTTAAGAAATTGGTGGTTCTAACTCCACTTCTTAAAAAAAAAAAGGAAAAAAACATTGCTTGGGAAAGAAACGAAATTCATTCATTCATCGCCCTTTTTCCACTTGCTGACCAGGAGCTCCAAATCGATAGGCCCTTGTGGAGTTTTTGCTGAGACATCACCGGGACGGGAGGTATACTTCCACTAAATTCTTATTTTCAGTCTTTTGAAATTTACATGATTGCGCATTTTTCCTTCTGAAATGGCCTTGTTTAAGAGAGCAAAATAACTTGCAGTGAAAGAAATCAAGATTCCATGATGACCCATCTTTGTGCTACAGGCATAAATGGTGAGCTATCACTTTTCATTTATTTAACTGAGAAATCAAGTTCATTCAACGGGCATTTCCATTAAGACAATAAAAACTATTGAAACGATATTGTTGCACATCTTTCAATAAAAAATGAAAGAGTTGTGTGTATCCCATTTTTACATTTCTATCGGATTGTTTGTCATAAATCTTGTAGAGGATTTTTCTGTGAAATCTGTAACCTTCTAAAAATGAAACACGTGCTCGATGGTTTGGTCTTGTAATTATTGATATCGTTTAAAATGCTTAAAACTCACTGCATCACGTCCCTTTCAGGGACTGCCATATAAGTGAACTAAGCTCAAGCTCCTCGGCGAAGGAGAGAATGTAAGCAAATGATCAGCGTCATCCTTCCGTCAAACACATTTCTATAGCCTTAAGTAAAATTGCTTAGCACATCACGCTCTACTCGTTTTACGTTGTTAAAAAAGTGAAGTCTTCGATTAAGTTGCTGGAAACATAAAGGACATAAAGTTCATTGCATTACATCACATTACATAAGAAGCATCAGCGAGCAAGAGACAACGAGGGAGAAACCTGAAAAACTAAAATTAACAAAGCAAACTTAGGACAAGAATCAGATAGGAGGGATTATGTACATGTGATGCGGAATGAAATAGTGAATACGGTCTTGATCATGGAAGTTGAATAAACCTATAACAAATCATTTGGAATTAAAAAGTGGAGTTTCATGAGAATAAGAAAAAAGTTCAATTTTACTGCCATGCGCATTCCTCTCTAGCACCAATAAGTAAATACAATGATTCGAGAGAGCTTATATTATTTGAGAAAATATGATATTGATGTTGAACACATAATCTTGGTTATAAGCAAAGTTGTCTGAATGAGCAATGCTCAATGCAATGAATGTTTTGACTGATGATTATATCAAAATATATGAATTGAGCATCTTCAAAATTACATTTGTCTAACTCAAGAAGAGCTAGGTTGGAATCTTCCGAGAACTTGACAATTTAAGATTTACACTTCTATTTACTACACAAAATTATATTTATGCAGTCACATCCTTTACCAGTCTATAAAAGATTAAGACTCTAGTGTTTGATAGTATGGATCCCCTACAACAACAATCTTTTCCAACCTTGTTGTAGTTTTTGACTTTCTCTCCTTGGTATTTTTTTCTATCTCATATTTCATGTAATGCAATATTATTTATTTAATATTATTCTTATTATTTATATTCTTAGTATCTTAATCAAAGTATTATTTATCATATTATTCAGACTTCAATGCTATTACACAAGAGGATTTTAAAATCCTAGATTTTATATAATATTTATCAATAAAGATATTTAAACTAAAAGAAAAAAATGAAAACATAAAAAATAAAACATAACTTATAAATATAAGTAACCAAGATTGTTATGGCTAAATAGACTATGAATTACTATGCATCATGATTCTTTACTAACATTTCAAATTAATATAGAAATAAAGAGATTTATTATGACACAGCATATTTCTTTTAACTATTAATTTAACTTACATATATTAATTTATATTGTTAAGTACAATATTGTCAGTGGTATAATTCAAAATATGATATGTAAATTATATTTTGTCTTCAACTAAATGTGAGGTGATGTTTGACTTTTGTTATAAATATAAACTCCTACTTTCTCAACATATTTTTTGCAACTTTAGAATATAATTTTTTAAATCACATAGATTTAATCAAACAAGTATGAACTCTAAAGAATTTATTAAGAAAATGATATTGACTGGATAGTATTCTTCCACCTATAATTTAACTTTTATATGTAAATTGTTATTTTATGAAATACAAAGTGATCAACGATTCAATTGAAATACGATATGTTAATTATATTTTTTCCCATATAAGTGTGAGGATATGTTTGACTATTATTTCAAATACAACTTGTAACTTTGACATTTTTTTTATCATATTGGTATAGCTTAATAAATGGTCAAATCGATATGTTAATCTATGTTTAAACTAAGAGTGTTTAGTATTACTATTAGTTTATATTCTAATTCTGATAGTTATTTAGATCATGATATTTTATATAAAGCTAGATTAGGTTATCATAATAGTGCAATAAGGACTCAAGGAACCCTAAGTTCACCATCATGTCATCCTTTTTACAAAAGACTTACCTTAGTCTTTCTCGGAATAGAGCTTTCACGAAACCACAAGCAATGCATAATTGTAAGAATGCCTCCTTGTACACTTCACTCTCTCTCCTCCATCCAACCTCGTTGACGTTCTTCAACAAGACGTGTTAGTACACATATGCATCCGGCAAAGACTCCAGCAAAGCTTTACATGCTGCCCTAGCATTGAAAAGGCTTGTAATAGAACTCTGAGATACATTGGCCAAGATCTTCGTCACAAGCTCGTAAGGGATTCTAATGAACTTGTTCCTATTGCTTCTCTTCGTCTTCCTCAATATCTTCTTTCTTAATATCGTTGTTGTGATTTTCATGATTATAGTTCAAAGAAGAAGTTCTAGGATAATTTTTGAATGGTGGAGGGTGTCATTTATAGACCATCCTGAACCAAAAGAAAGAAGTTCAAATATAGAAAAGAAAAAAAAACTTGCAAGGAGAGAAGACGCGTGTGGTTCTAAAGGAAAATAGAGATTTAATATTTTATTATTTTAAAAAATTAAAAAGAAGGAAACTGAAAATTCACTCCCTATCTTATTATATAAATTCCTAATTTTTGTTTAAATTTATCACGAGAAGCTTAAAAACTTGTTATAATTTTATAAATGTGTCAACCAATGAGTATTTTTCCCGTCCATGGTTAAGTTCACTGCTGAAGTTATAAAGGCTTATGTTTTTCCAACAAACAAATGACTTTGAACTCAACAACTTTATGTTAACTCATGAAACTTTAAATTTTATGCACAAAAATTATACATATTTACATCTTTGTGCTCTAGTTTGAATATTTTGTTTTCAAAAGTTTGTTTATCAATTACAAACAATCAAATAATTTTGAAGTTAGAAAAGCATTAGAAAGTAACAAAATTAGCAAAAATAAAAGAAGAGAAAAGAAAAAAAATAAAGAATTTTAACTAACAAAAATCAAGGAAATGAAAAACCATGTTAATGGTTCTTTGCCCTTTTAAAATTAGTGTCTTTAGGGTTTTGTTATTGAGAACTTTAAGTAACTTATAAGTAACATGATTTTGTAAGAAATATTAATTGCTACTATTTCAATTATTTTTAGAGTTAGAATATTTTAAAATATTAAATTTTAAGAGGAGAAGATGAAGATGAAGATGAAGCTGGAAAAACATGGAATTAAATGGAATCATTTTGTTACTAAATTAGAATATTTCCTAATTAAAGTATTTTGTTTTAGAAATAATTTTTGAAAGCATATTCAAAGGGCTCGAGTTCAAGAAACTATAATTATCTTAGAAGTTCAATTGTTAAATTTACCTATTTTTTGTAAGCATGTATCACAATAATCTCTTAATTTAGTTTTTATCGTTATTTGTCTTAGTCAACTATTTAAATAATAACTTACCATGACAATTGGGGATTGTTTAAAAAAACTCAACAACACTTGAAACCAAAGAAGACATTATTTCTCCTCCGTATAAGTTGCCACTTATGTAAAAACTTTTAATAAACCAAAAAAAAAGGCAAGAAGGTAATCAGTAATAGGACCAGTAAAACGAAAAAACATGATATTTTGATTATTTACGTCCACTAAAGAAGAAAAAACAATTTGTATATCAATCGACATATTAATCCAAAGTTTATAAAATTGACAAATTTTCAAAAAATATTGATATTACTAATGTCAATGAATTAAATTTGAATTTTTTAATTAAATTATAGTAAGATAAAAAATAATATGTCAATCACTACCAACACAAAAAATAAAGATAAGAAAAATTCACGCAAAAAAAACAAAACCCCCAAAAAAATCAGACATAAGTAGCAAAACACAGAACATAAAAAGTCTCTTTTAACATGCAAAAGCTAGACAGAGGAGAGGTTCAACAACACTATCCTCGCATGAGCTTTAATGTACCCTGAGAGTAAGACAAACAGTTGCACCAATCAAGGTGATTATGAGGTGCGGAAACTTCTTTTTTAGAAAAAAATTTTGGTGGGAGAAAAGAGATGGAAGTATCTTTCACCCAATCCCAAGGAAGATATCAATTTCTCACTTGCTATTTTTAGTTAATACTTTATTTTTAAAATATTTTAAAGTACAAGTTTTAGGTTCTAAGTTTGTATAACTACTGTTGGTCCATACTCATACGTCCCTCGATACATATGTTGTCACACAAAATTGATATGTTGCTTGATATTTGGAGTATCCACAAAAGCAAGCAGCAACTAAGGGAATAGGGAATAAGGAGCTTCGGGAGGTGAAAAAAAATCCACGAAAGAAGTAGCTACTCCTACTGCATTTTTATCGACTCCCCTCTACCAGAGATTCCATGAATTCCGGGCACCCGCAGTAGCAGCAGGGATAAGAAAGACAAATAACCAGCCAACTATTTATGCCTTAAAGCCTGCCTTCTTTTCATCTTCCGCAATCCGCATCGATGTAATGAAAGCGAGGGACCTACAACAATGACGGAAGGCGCTGAATAATCAGCCCGTTTGCCAAGCTTGCCATCCTTTTCAGCCTTATAAAGTGTTATCCCATAATCTATCATTCTCAAAAATTCCCCTGGATTTTGCACATGCCTATGGTCCTACCGGGTGTTCCATAGTTAGTCCCATATCCCTAAGGTGCAGGAGAAGCAAAGGCATAACTCTAATACCCCATAAGTATATATAAAATAGGTTTTTCTTCCTGTGTAGATTCAAACTGAAGAACTTTTTATTTTTCTTGTGCTTTCACAGTTCTAGAGTCAGTTTCTAATTTAGTGAAACTAGGCCCCTAAGTTAATCCGTACTCTCTGTGAATCCATTGCTTTTTGATTGCCACTACTTCACCTTTAATAATCAAAGAAAAAAACTTTAAAGTACCCAAGTTCTTATATATATATATACACATTCCTCACTTAACTTTCTCCTCCATGCCTTTACCCAGAACCTACTCTCAAAGCCTTCTCATCATTCTTTATAATATGCCAGTTAAACATTTTAATTTCGAAGATATTAACCAACTATTTTCAGATACCTTAGTAGAACCATTTTGTAATAAATTGGCTCAAATAGTACCCTTCATCCGTACTAATGGAGGCCCTGATTGTGAAGGAGTATTTATCACAAATAATTTAGTATTAACTCTCTACAGCCACGTGAAGGATGCGACTTCCATTGATGTCCGACCATCTATTGAGGTGTATTATCCTACCATAATTTAATGGCTCAAAGTGTGAGCATAATCTAGCTATACTCAAGATAGATGGAAATAGTTTCGACTTTGCTGAGTTGACAAAATTGGAGCCATTCATCGGGCAAGTCGTGCATACTATTGGGCATTCTCACAAGGGCATATTTGAGTACAGACGAGGGTATATCTGTGTTCTCAATATTAAATTTTATAATATACATCCTTACTTGCTTATAATGCCAAAAAACATGGAAAATTATGTTCACAAAAGGTCATTGCCTCTACTTGGAGGTGATATGTTTATTATGTTTACTATAGAACTATAATTTTTAATTTTTAACTGTTTGTCATGGATTATGCGTCCAACATCAATATAACCAAAGTTATGTGTCCAACATCAATATTATATTTTCTCAAATAGCATAAATTATTTCCAATCATTCCTTTAACTATTTCTAATCAAACTTTGAAATGTTAGTATATATTCATGATATATACCATTTCAAAGTTTGTTTCACCTTAAAATCTTGGTTATGTGTATTTATAAGTTATAATTTACCTTTTACGTTTTATATTTTGTTGTAGTTTAAATGTTTTTGTTGGAAATATTATTTACAAGGTAAAAATTTACAAATCTTGTAATTTGCTTGTTATATTTTCATTTTTGTATAGGTTAAATTTATGTTTTCACTCCTAGTGTACGGGAGGATTGTGAACTCTTGCCTTGTAAATAATATATACAATAAAGACATTTAAACTACAACAAAAGTTAAAACATAAAAAATAGATTATAACTTATAAATACACATAACCAAGATTTTGAGGTGAAACAAACTTTGAAATGCTATATATCATGAATATATACTAGCATTTCAAACTATCATCACTCAGATCAAAAAACGTAACCTCCCATCTTTACCGTTCTTACATAACATGCCATTAAAATATTTTAATTTTGAGGATAACCAACTATTTCCAGATGCTTTAGTAGAAGCATTTCATAAGGAAATGTCTCAAGTGGTAGCATTTATCTCTACCATCACGAATCCTTATAGTGGAGGGGTATTCATCTCAAGCAACACAGTATTAGCCTTTTTTAGTCATGTAAAGGATGCCTCTAAAATAACTGTCGAGTCATCTAGCGGGGTGAGATGTGCCGTCAAAATTGAAAGAAAATCCAGGAAACACAACCTAGCTCTACTTTTGTTGGACAAAGATGGCTTCGACTTTGCACAAGTAAGACAATCTGATATATTCGTTGATCAAACTGTGCATTCCATTAGGCATGATCATGTGGGCAGGTTTAAGTACAGACAATTATATGTGTCCATTCTCAATGCTAAATGTTATGACATACATCCATGGTTGATTAATCTCCCAAGTAACATGGAACATGTATTTAACAAATGATCATTGCCTTTACTTGGCATAAGTGACTGTATAATACAGAGTTTGCATACCCAAGGAATGCTGAAAAATTTTATTACTCTCATGGAAGCCCACTCTTTGATTCCAGGGGATCTATTATAGGTTTATTCATCTTTCATACTAGAGATCATATTCACTATTTCATTCCACATGAGATAATCAGGGAATTCTTGTGCGGTTAGTTTACTTTGTTTATTGTTATTTTTTAGATTTCTCCCATGTTCTCTTTGCTCTCCAGCAATGCAATGTATTTTTTTAGTCAAGACTGCTAATGCTATGTTGCTTGAAACTAATGGTATGGTATCTCATTACTCTCCAATTGGCGTATCCGGTGTTCGTATTTTCAATAGTCAAGAAATGTGCTAACTAAAATATTTTATTATTTACTTCCTGTTCATTTTTTAGTTTTTCTAAAATTTAATATTTTAGTTTTTATGGATTATTTTAAGTTTTTAACAAATTTTCTTTTTGTTTTATAGAAAATTAATTATTTAGTCTAATTTATTAAAATTTACTCTATATCCAAAAGCAGATGATGTTATATGAACCAAATTTGAATACAAGGTGGAACTTTATGAAATAGTCTGGAAAGTTATATGAACTTTATTTTATTAAATAACCCGTAGGATAGAGACAGATCGAATTGGAATTTGGGTATGGCAGTTAATCGATAAACCAGCAATCGATCTTATACGCGTAACAATTTTCGGGCAAACATCCACGTCATTTAGCCTTGAATATCGATTCTTTGAGCTTTTTGTTAGCTGACTTAGCTCCTAGAATTTTAGGCGTAACATTCCACGCCTTGTGGAATACTGCCTTAATCCAGACTAATCCATCTATATAAAAAGCTAGCTAGGCTCAACTCTTAAAATGGAAAGCTAATCGTTAGAGTTCAGAAGTCCTAATAATACTTATCGATCTAATAAGTCATCCCGGATCTCTCTCTTTCTTTCTGGACTCCTTCCCCTACACCAAAATTCCCGACCCAGATCGAAATTGAACACATCAGCCGGCCCTAAATTACAAAACCCTAAATCGAACAAAATCTTCCGAGAGTTAAAAATTAAAGGCTAAAGAAAGAGGCTCACCTCTTTCGATGTTGGATTATGTTCTGATTTATTTTAACTTGCTCTTCATTTAAATTCGATATTGGATTATGTTCTGATTTTTTTTTCCAAATGGGGTGGACTTAAAAAAAAATGCGAAATTTTGTTTTTGCAAAAATCTAAAAATCACAAAACCAAATTCTAAAGAAACACATTGACCGCATGAAAAAAAATAATGTCATTAGAGTGACCATAAGCTGGAAGGCCATCAAGGAATAAGGTGGAAAACAATATCGTTCTACTGGTACCAAAACTGAGAAATAGGTATAAATGTAGAAAATCTATATTTATAAGAAGATTCTATGTCTCTTGCAAAAGGTACACCAGTGTTTACCCAACATGAGTGATGAGACACACACTCTAATTAGTTAAATCACACCATCTACTTGTTCTTCCATAAAAAACGAAATAATTCAGAGAGAAATTACACGTTTCTAACTCAATTTACACTCTAACATATCTGTTCACTAAATATTTCTTGAAAAGATAAATTTAACTTCAAATGTGGGGCACCTTTTATGGACTACAACTTATCAAAAATTCGGTTCCAAAGAGATCATTTAAAATCCATCAAGTTTCACAATGAGTTTATTTGGTATTTGTCTCTCAAATCATTCGAATTAACTAAATAGTGCGCTTCTCAATGTCAACCAAAAGTACAGGCCACGATCGAATCACCACTGTAACTAGTCGACCACACTCCTCTGTTAAAAAAAGTCTTGACATCGTTCCTAAATTCAAATTCAATTTTAGCTCGGGATATTGTACGAGTCAATGACGGAAAAAATTAGAAATCACATGTCCAAAAACGTAATTTTCCAAACCATTGTACCACAGTGCAAACTCCATAAAACCACAAGCTCTAAATGTTTTTTTTTCTTTCTCTCTGGAGAATTTGTTGTTACATAAGCCTCTTTTCGAGTTCTAGTCATTATTAAGTACCATTTAAACAAGCCGAGCCATTTGGCGATCTCAGCAGCATCCTCATTGGTCGAGTTCGACTCTTCTCAACGTACATGTTTTTTTCTAAATATTTATAATTAAACTAACAAAATTTTGGGCTCTTTGCAACTTCGATGTTGTTAACTATTAGCACCAAAGTCCCTGCGGGCTGTTGTCATACTCTTCTCTTAGTATATTGTGGGTATATTTTGGTTTACCTTAAAGCTTTTTGGTTTGAGTTTTTTAGTTACACGTGATGTGCCATTATTTATGCCTTATAGATAATGATATTTTATATACTTTGGTGAATTTTTTAAAAAATACAACATCACATAACTAACGCCTACTTTAATATCTCAAGCTGCCAGGCATTTGTGAATTAAAAGCTGCAAGCCACTTTAACAAGATACTAATACGCGGAAATTGCCGCATAAGATAATAACTCGGAAATTGTGGTTATTGAATTTACTACACACGAATAAATGTGTTAATTATTTGACCTTGGGGACGAACGTTCAAAATCTGATAGTTAGGGTGCCAGAGCCCAGAGGTCCGTTTCTATAACTCTGTAGTTATGCGAAAAAAAATCCACACTAATATATATGTAATATGTATGTATTTCTAATAATAATACATTTATTTGTACAAGAAAAGCGTGAGAGAGAACCATATAAATAATTGAACCTCACATCAACGGATCACTTAATTAAAAAGGAATAGTCAGACTAAAGGCGACACTCCATCAACAAGACATAAGCCTACCGAAGGCAGTCCCATTCCCGGGGGGTTAATGTCTATTCTCGATGGAAAATTCACACGTTTTTTTTTTATATTACATGCTTCTCAAAAAACTAACATTACTTTTAATTTTAAATTCCATGGTCAACTTGATCAGCATTAGTGATTGTTTACACGGCAAACAGTAACCCGACCAATAATAATACCAAAATAAGACAATAATCAAATGAAAATGTTGGATTTTTTTAGTTTTTTGGGCCTCCATTATTATGCAAATTAGAGAACTAGCTAATTTAAAGGGCCCATATAATTTGGCCCAATAGCCTTCCACCTATGCCACTTGAAAGGACCACCAAGCAAAACTATCTTGTCAAATGGTTGCTAACTCTTAAAAAATGATGAGTTGACAAATCGAGGACCTCCGATAATTAACATCTGGACATATCAATTTCCTATATAATAACCAAGCACATCATGTATATCTAGAATTATCATATGAAAAATCATAACTAGACAATATTAAAATAGTTGAATAAGACCTGCAACAACAGTTTGAGTGAACTGTCAATACCACCTCCTTGAAGATTGGATTCTTCCATATAGAATCATATTCTTTATCCATCACAAATTTGGATGAATTAAATGTAGCAAGCCTTCTTCATCAATCAAAGTTCATATGCAACTTAAAAGTCCAAATTAAACGTAGATCTCAAAGTCTATATTGTTTTTTTTCAAATGCACGAATAACAGAACAATAAACAATTGGCGTTATTCATAAAAAGATTGAAATAGAGGTTACAACGTTCCAACGGAAAAAAAAAATTAACAAAAACTCTACTCTCTATATTTTTTCAGTCGTTTCCTTCAATCATTTCTTTTAAACTGTATGCAATTGATGGGATGTTAACTCTATTAATATAAATTGTCCTTCCAGAGAACGAAATCAATTAAAACCCAAAACTGTAATCAATAAACTTTAAAATATTTTATCGGTTATGCACTATTAAATTTCACAAAATGGCAATCAAAAGAACGAGTAATCAAGTAATCAAAATATCTATTACTCCGACTGCCAACTCCAGTAACAAGAATCAACGAGGTCGGAGACAAACACAATTTTCGCAACGAAGCGTTTGGAAAAAAAAAAACCCAATGTGAGACAGAAGGGACACGAATTGCAAGCACTCAAAAAATTTCCCCTTATTAAAGACAGAAGCAACAAGAAGTTGATTTTTTATTTCTACGTTGGACAAAACTTACGGTAGCCTCACGAGTTTAAAATAAAGCCTTGTAAAAACCACAGTTCAAACAGTTTTACAATAACACACAAAAAAATTCAAAGGTTTAAGACAAAAACTTGCACAGAATTACTCTTCGGCAATAAATATCAGTAGACAACAAAATTTACTAATATTTTTAAGAATTTAAGATTATTGGAACAATATTAGTAAATCATGAATTTAATAAGAGTATATAAATAATAAGCAATAATAAAATGTAGAATAAGATGTAGCTTATAACTACATTTTGACCAAAGTGTGAATATCGTCTGTTTTAATGTAAGAACTTTGGATTCAATTCTGAACGAGAACACGATTTAACTATTTGTCCTTAAATTATTATTACATGCCTATAGAGTTCACAAGGTGCAATACTCAATCAATGCTGTAAGAAGCATTATTACACTCCTTTCGAATCTTCATTGATATAGAATTATGATTATGACACTTATGTATACATAAAATAATATGATGAGAGGGAGAAAAGTATGAGCTTAAGAATGAATTGGAATGGAGGATGATGACTCTTTTTATACGTAATAAATCTGGTCATTAATTAGGTAGATAAATTGATAATTACAAGATCATAAAAAACTCATGTTACTATCATTAATTTGGCCCAAATTAAAATTTTAATACCAACAAAGGGAAGAAAGTTCTAGATTTTGGGTGTGTCCTCAAGGAAGTTTCGAGGGTTCTGATCTGTTTATTAGTTAAGATTTAAGTCTTATAGTAGTTCGATGTCACTTTTTCCATATAAAGTTTAGTTTTGTGTATTTGCAAGTCATACTTTGTTTTTTTTGGAATTATTGAACCGTTCTTTGTAAACTAATTGATTGTTTAGCTTGAAAAAAATGTAAAGACTATTTAAACATATTATTGTTATAGTTGTTTTCATATATAAAATAGTAGCTTGCTTCCACGTAAATTTTATAGAAAAAATGTATTCTAAGGAGTTTCACACAATATTTTAAAATCGAATCGGAAAATGAAAAAAAATCTGTGTTTCTCTAGTTCATCTAATTTACTTGATCGAACTGTTGGTCAGATTAGGACTTTTAAATATAATTATAATTGTTAAATATGATAAATTTTGTTCAATTTTTTGATAAAATATAAAATAAGTTCATTTTTTTCAAAATATCAAATAACTATAAATATTCACCCATGTTGGTGTACAATTTATTCAAATAAAGTGTTGAACAATTTTTAACACAAGAAAAATATCAAATTCAAATTAGGTCATGAAATTAGGTTAGACAACTGTAATTAGGCTTTTAACTTTTTTGGGTTGTAAGCACAATAGGTTAGAAAACTATTAATTAATGTTTTTTTAACTATTTTCAGAGCGTTTAACATTTTTCTAAGTACTTGGCCAACCTTTTTTTTATCTTGGGTCGATTAGAGTAGGTCAATCGGGGGTCCAACTAGATTTTGGGTGATTGGACCAATGTCCGATTTTTGCCTATCAGATTTAGTTCGTTTAGTGATCTCATTGCCAATCAAACTACAATCTTTAAAATATTGATTTTATATATTCATTACTGACAGATATTCTTCCTGAAAAAGTTAGAGTATAGTTTTGATGGTATGTACTAAATATGTTGTGATGACTAATATGCTTTTAGAAATGTTTAACTTTTTGTTTAAATTTTGCATGGAAATGAGTTATTGATATTTTTGTAATTATATTGCATTATTACGAGCTACCTTTATCCAAAATTGAGAATTAAACTCAAAAAATGTAAAAATTTGGTTCGGCCTAATTTAGGATCAACTATACAGGTATATGATAATTGAAAGAAAAATATTTGTCAATGTGGGCAAATAAAAATAATTTGGTGTTCAAGATTCATATAACAAAATACGAACAACAAATATAAATTTCAATATGAGTGAGATAACAATAATTAAGTACATATAACCAACAGGAGAAACTCTAAAAAATACAACTGGATAAAATATGAAGATAAAACTCTAAAGAAGATTCATTACTATAAAGAATTTAACCCATACAAAAATGAAAACATGAAAAGCAAATTATAACTTATAAAGACACATAACCAAGATTTTTATTTATCTTATTATTTAGACTTCACTCCTAGTGTACGAGAGAATTGTAAACTCTTACCTTGTAAATAATATGTACGATAATGACATTTAAACTACAACAAAATTTAAAACAAAAAAATTAGATTATAACTTATGAATACACATAACCAATATTTTGAGGTGAAACAAACTTTGAAATGCTATATATCATGAATGTATACTAACATTTCAAACTATCATGGAAGCAAGAAAATTTATTGTAACCTATAACAAACATTCCAAAATTATGTAACAAATATTTAAAAATTAAAAATTAGAATTCTTAACACACATATCAGAGACCAACTATTGTAACTATAAGTAAAGGCAATGATTGGAAATAATTTATGCTATTTGAGAAAATATAATATTGATGTTGGACACATAACTTTGGTTATATTGATCTTGGACACATAATCTATATCATGAATATATACTAACATTCCAAAATTAAAAATTTGCTTCCCGGTCAATTTTACAAGAAACACCAATCAAAGGTTGTTCTCGTTTTCATTTGGAAGGACAATACTTTTTGGGAAAGTTGGGGTGATGTTTTAATTGAGTCTTCTCATGTGCTAACTCATGGATTTTTAGAAGATTTTGGTGAACTTCATATCCAGATTAAGCATAACGATGAGGAGTTCATGTTTACGGCATCCAGAATCAACTATTTCAGAGATGTGCATCTAGTTTTATTTAAACTAGATGGCACAAAGCATTGTGACAATCTGGCTTTTGCTGATTTTGTTAATACAGTAGAGCTGGATCAATTGGTCCATACTATTGGATACAATTTTAGATACAGTCAATGCCGTGTCAGCTTTGCCAGATAGCATCAATGGAGAAGAAGCAAAAAAGTTGGGTCTTTCTATCGCATACAATCGTTCTCTCTCGCTCATACAGTGTTCAGCCGGATCGTCACATTCTTATCCAGGAGACCCTGTTTTCAACAGTTTTGGCAAATTACTGGGCATCCATTTTTTTTATCGAGGATGGAGCAAGTTACTTTGTTAACTTGACAAAAATGCTTGTCTGTTTTTTATAAGCAAATACTTGACAATAGTTAGGGAACCGGTAGGAAGAGGGGAGAGTAGTAGAAAAAGAAGATCCTTGGAGTTGTTTAGATATGTTTATGTTATGATTATCTTAGGCACCAACACCTAGGATAGGTTCGAACAAACGGTTCACAAGGACAAGGGCGTTATCGACCTCTATAACTCTCCTAATGTTGTGAAACATATCGCCTCCTATTTTTTTTGTGATAACAGATCACCTCTTGTTGAGGCTGAAATTATAATAATATATCACTAGATTTTTGTTAGAAGAAAGTGCTCGAAGTTTGTTTGCTATTGTACTTTAGTTCTGTCTAGTTCTTATTTTTTTTCTTTGCACCCCAACCATATCATATATTACAATAGTTGCACAACCATGATTTGTGCAGTACAAACTACAAAATCTTAGCCAGTCATGAGCCGAGCTTGGAATAAAAATCTGCAAGATAATTACCCTCTCGACAGATATGTCGAAGATGAACCTCCATCATGTTAGAAGATTGGAAAATCCAACTCCACAATTCGAAGCTCCATCTCAGCAATTGAAGGACAAATATCGCAATCAAACTGATAAGAAATGTGTCGTTGTAATCGTATCGAAAGATAAAAGCTAAATTGAAGACCGATCGACACAATCTGATTCATTTGGAAAGAGAATAACGCAATCCATACCCAAAAGGAAACAATCAAAGAAGCAATTGAAGAAATCTCAAAGGATCAGTCACCAATTGGAAGGAAATCACAAGGAATCTCATGCAAGGGAAGTATCGTAGCTGCACACACTCACAAGGAAATAATTGTTGGAAATTGAATAAAGCCCAAGTGGTCCAAAAGACCAAAAAGTTAAGATGGTAAGGGAAGTGGTGGTGTACCATATCGGAAAATGCAAGGGATTTTTCGTTGTTTATAATGGATTCTTTCCCTTCACTTTCCACTTAGTTGACCACTCCCTAGGTTGACGTGTTGACTCTGTGAAGATTTGCACTATCCGAGCATGAGCACGGGCACGAGATGGATGGCGCAGACCCAAGGCCGGGGCCAGGCACGGGCTTGAGGTTGGGAGCGGGTGCTTGGGTCTGCATTGAGGTTCACTTGGCACTTTAGAGCATTGAGGAGCTCTAAAATTTTGGATAATTCCAGAGTAATCTGGAGTGCAGACAACGACGGGACGCATGTCTATTCGGAGTATGATTGTGGCCCTTCGGGATGGCAGCCTCCACCCCTATAAATAGAGGGGTACTCCTCACTTCCATTTGATCACAGCGACAAGCATTCGGTAGCAAGTCCCCCTTCTACATACTAGAAAAACTAGTCCATCCGAAAGTTTCGGATATATAAGGGTTCGTCCGAAAGTTTCGAGAGTCATGTGCATGATCTTCGAAATGGCCGAATAGTCGTTGTATCTTGGGGATGATTGTCGTAGTCCGTAGTGCACTGAAATATACGGGGCAATCTCGTCTTACGGAAAAAGTGCCCAACGCTTGTCTCGACTATAGTCCGATCCTAATCAAGTACACACCCTCCGACGACCAACAATAATCGATACAGCTGCTGCTATGCCCAATCAATTAGAACCCGAATCCATGTAATTAGAGATTATATACTGTAATTGTACCAATCGTAGGTGTATAAATAGCAGTCCTTGTACCCAATTCATGTACAATTGAACCAATTCAATACAATCCAATTCTTTCGCATCAACAGCCAAGAGTCGCTGCAAGTACAAAAGAAGAGCTGATGAGATGGCCAGTCGGGACAATGGACTCCAAAATTTTAATTGCTAATTTAGAACTTACGTCACAACTTGATCATAAATAAAAACATGTCCCAAGGCTAAAGCTCCAAATATCCGTGATTAAGGTTAACAGTTTGTTAACTAGTGATATGAATCCTACAACCTGATCCATCGTTGTTTGAAGACGACACCAAGTTAGAATTGAAGTAGTATTGGTATGAGACCAATCGACTCTATGCAGGAGAAACTTTGGTGCGTCTTGTGAGGGCGAAGGAACGTCATTGGGTATCTTTATTACGACAATTCTCTAAAATGGCGCAAGTAGTCGTCTCAAGATTAGTGTCAAAATAAAAAAGGGAAACAACGGAGAGGTTCCTGAGTTTTAAGATAGTGTACTCATTGGTCTTGTCTCTAGCTAATTAATTCGAGAGCTCTAAAATATTTAACTAACTAATTTAGTCAATAAATTTAATTAAATTATGACATGAAATTACTAAAAATATCCATTTCCTCCGATCATCTGGGTGGCATTCCAAAACGGGTCCACCGTGGGCACGTCCAAATGACCCGACAAAAGTGTTTTAACAATAGTTGGGATCTCTAGACGTAACATGTTAATAAAGGTTGAAGCTTTGAACTTGAGTTCGTCTTATTAAATCTGTTACTAAATAGGCTAGAGGGACTAACTAGTTTATGAGCTTAAAATTTTAGGATTCGCTAAGGATATAATTATCTTTAAATTTAGAGACAATTAAGGAAATTGAGATTTAATTGCATGATAATCTTCTCAAGACGAGTCGTCTTCATGGAGATTGGATCATTTGATCAATACTTGAACCATCGCAGATAATTGGATAATATCCCAGATTATAATAATCAAATATTAAAATAAAAAAATCAGCTCAACCACGTATTATTTAACAACATTTATTGATTTATTTCAATTAAAAAAAAACAAACCAAACCAAAATAATAAGAAGATCACAAAAAGAATCGCGCCAAACCTTCTCCTCTCCTCCCGCTCGAAACGCCGCCGTTGGCGATTCCGGCGCCTTTAACAATCTCCTCCTCCTCTCGTCTCCCGGGTTCGTCGCCGGAGGTGAGCCTTTTTTTTAGCCTTTAATTTTAAATCTCTTGGAAGATTTTGTTCTATTTAGGGTTTTGTAATTTGGGGCCGGCTTATTAGGACTTCTGAACTCTTAACGATGTAATTTTTTTTAGTAAATAAAAATTGTGGGAGAAATTGTTTCCGCAATTTTGGCTCTTGGAGGGACTTTTTGGAGACTCGAACCTCCCACTTCATGCTTAAAGATTGACCCCCTATCCGCCAGACCATACATGCCGTGATCTTAACGATGTATTTTGTTATTACCTTCAAATTGATTTTTTTTTCCGAACTTGAGTTGTTTTGACTTCCCGCTAAATAGCAGGCATTATGGAACAAGCTCAAGATGATCCTGTACGGATGCTTGTTGGTCTCATCACGACCATGGCAACAACTAACAAAG
>SOPF01027896.1:0-30076 GCA_012979155.1 Hypericum perforatum
GTGTCCAACACTTGCCTCGACTATAGCCCGATCCTAATCAAGTACTCGTATCCGTGAAACAACAAGAGGTTGTCCAAGATACGAAGGATCGCATCAGAAAGAAAACCTCGAACCATCGCCCAACTATAGTAGAACCTCATCGCAAAATATGTTAAAGAAATTTGGCTCATTTGTCAAGGAGCATATATCAGCCGAACAGCCACAACCTAGAGCCATTGGAAAAGAGAGAACTCTTAGCATCCTTCTTCTAAGAATAAAAATTATAGTTCTTGCCGAAACTGAATCTTAATTCTCAAAAAACCTCCACAATTATTTTATTTAACAATTTCTTGTTCTTTATCAGAAACTAATCGATGTCAAGGCCCCAGTTCTCTCTTGGATATGTGACCATCTCCCATTTCACTAGGAAAGTATTTCAAGAACTTCAGACTGTGTTGTTGAATTGATTGATGAAAGACGTAGATGTCCAATCTTTTGGAGAGAGAAATGAGGCACTTCTGATCCTACTTAACGAGTTCAATCTAAATTATTCGGCTGGAAAAATTACGACCCAAATATTGAATGGTTTGATAAAAAAGTAAGGTGCGGCGTATTAGTTTGATCTAGGAGATTATTGGAAGTGGTAACTGATGAAATACTCACGCAGTGGCCAGAAATAATTTCAATTATGTTGACGACAATTTATTTTGGCAAGGAGTTGGAGCGCATACATTGATTCATTAGTTTGTTTTATAATTAAAGAGTTTTGTATTTTATTTAATTTTTTGAGATAAAAGCTGTTATCATATGAAACACAGCATTCATCTCCCCTTTTAATATCACATCAGTTAAGAGAATCAAAATTAGATTCGATGTTTCACCAAACTAAAAGCTAGATTTGATATATAAAGCCATCAGATATTATTAGGTCATATCTAAGCACATTTAACGCAAAATCTCACAGCCGTGGAAGTGCGAAGCTATGCCTAATAGGTAGGACCCATAGTCAACGCATTAACTGATTTATCACAAGTCACAAACATGGTGAATCTATCAAGTCTAATCTCGTTGATTTTGTTTTGGTACGGAAAATGCCGCAATCGATCCATTTTGGACCATAACCAGATTCGCATGTGAGATTTGTGGCCGTACTCTGTAACTTGTACGGGATAATCACACTTTTCTTAGAACATCGGGATTATGACACTCGAGGGTGAGTAGTTACTAGGTGTCATGTAACTGGGAGACGATAAAAGAAAGGTGTATACATTAGGTGTAATAATTATGTATTACTATATATTAATATCATAAATAAAAAAAGATCGCATGAGATGCAAGGGACACTAAAATTGAATGAAAAATATAGTAAAAAAATAAATTCACAATAATTGACTAGAAAAAGTTCCAAAGGCTAGCTACAAGCCTACAATACCACCCTTTCAAATGGTTCTCTTCTTGATGATGTTAACAGCCAGAGAAATTAATTCGTAGTATGAGCTCCAGTTAGCATGAGGATGGCCCAATAGCAAGAGTGACTTATGGGCTATAGCTTGGTCCGCTTTGTAAATGGAACCTAATTAGCTGGCCTAACATTTACTATACCGCCGGGCCAACTTAATCAAGTAAAATTGTTAAGTTTTGAAAAAGTTCATCTAGAGCATACGAATCTAAAATTGCCATTTCTTTAGGAAAAAAAAATACAATTTAATGTGATTTGATTTCAATATATTATCTTATGCTATTTAACTGAGCCGTTATGCTAAATCTATTTGACATGTAAATCTGAGAATATTCAGAATATATTGCGAGTAATCGACCGCGGATCTCGGCTTTCCTTGATTTTATTCGTGCGTATAAAAGATATATCAAGATCACTTATAGCTAGTCGGCAGTTTCGTGAAATTTTTCGCTATCGTCCAAGTCATTCATCCAGTATGATTTAGTATATTTAATGATAAGATTTTATAAGCAACAATTTATAGTAGTCCCATGCATAATTTATTTTCTTTGTTCCCTTTTACTAAAAAATTATTAGTTCAATAACTGATAAGAAAGAATTGTCATCAAAATTACCTGCAGTTTGGTGGACAGAATAAGCATTTTACTGTAGACGCACTTCCCGATCAAGAAAAGCCAAACCTTACTACCTTATCGGATCATATCGGTAATAATCCTATCCAAACCCTTTATTCCCCGTTTTACTATCATTAATGACAATACAATCCCAAGTAACACAAGTCACTTAAAACTGCTTCGTTCGAACGCTGTCTTTCTTGCCACTAATTAATCATCTCTTAGTCCTCTTGGAGAATCAGCATAACCGCAACTACGCACTTAGAGGGCGATAAAAAAAAACACAAGTGGTCGAGAAACACGAACTCAGAGCTAAATAAGTTAATATTGTTTGGTACATTCAGAATTGCTTTACAAGATGGAAAACTTTGTAGATGGAAAAGAAGATGGCCAAGCTCCTTGTTGATGTATGCCATGTGCGATAAGATTAATTCCCATGCAGCATTTCGACGACATTTCTCGTTCTGACATTTATTATTAATAAAATATTTACCGTTAAAAACACAGCAGTCCATCATCACCAGGAGGGCTACATTATGTTTCATTACATACTATAGTTTTTTTCATGACTTAGAATTTTTCTATCGATGTATTTGTGTATATAGAATTGAGTAATATTGAGTCGTAGATAAAAAAAAATATTTAATTTAACAGTATAAGATGTAGAACAATTTAACGATGATCAAAGGATCGATGATGATAATTCAAACTCTTACAAGGTGTACTTGATACACAAAATTTATTTTCAAAAAAATAATAAATTGTTCTTGCTCTCCTCATCCTACCAAAAGAACATGTTGTGAGCACTAGATACTTCATTTGGACATATGCCCAAAAAAACCACCTAAAAGAAACCGTATAATCAACATATTTTGTTTTATATTAGGATTTTTATATTCAATTCAAAATTTTAAATTAAGAATAAATAGATTGATAAGAACCTCACAACATTCTTAACTAGTTATATTATTATGTCACTCCTTTTAGTTAAGGAGGGCCGGGATAAGTTAGAGTACTAATAGAATTCAACTCGTATTGTAGTTTTGTAGTTGAATTCATACTCTACTTACAACTCTATAGAAATTTTTATAAAGATTTGGACTCAACTCTAGGGTCTAATAGAGATTTATATCCTACCCATAGATTCGCTACTTTATAACATAATATTTTTTTAATTTCAATATAATTCATAAAAAAATAAAAAAATTAAAGTCTATATAATAAAAAAATATCAGACTACATTTAAATCAAATAGTAACGTCTAAACAAATTAAATAAAAATAGTTCAAAAGTTATCAATAAACTTATAAGCATCAAATATAAAGTTCTAAAATATAACAATTTCTTGCTAAATGTTTTTGTGATTTTTGAATAAATCTTTGTGATTTTCTTTTGACTATTGTAATTTGACTCTTCTTTATTGTTTTTGCATCTGAATATCAAATTTAATTACTTAATTAATTATTTAATATTTAAAATTTTAACAAAAAATAGTATTATGTATATAAAACTTCACTGTCGGTACTATAAATAACTAAAATATATTTTACATTATTTGAAAATTTTACTAAAGCATATGAGTAAAAGAAGATATCAAATTTAAGCACATTATTTGAAATCACAAACTTGATAAAAAAAATATACATTATCAAATTACCTTTTTAGGTTAGTAGCTAATTATGCATTAGAATTTTTTTATATTAGCTATTAGGTTTTTAATTAGGGGTTATATTTTTTTGGGATTAATTATATATGTATGTATTATAATTAGTTAATAATAAACTAACTAGGTTCTAAATATGGTCTAACTAATGACTATGTGGGTAGGGTATAGTTAATGGGTATATGGATACGGTCTGAGTCTGAGTCTATATCGACTCTATCTAAACCCATATCCTATCAAAATAAATAGACAAATTCATACATTATTCATGATCCGTAAATCATAAGACCTAATGAATAGGGTAATGGTTAGACCCACAGAGTATATGTATTTTTGCTATCCCTAATTTTTTACGGGTTTATTTTGGCGTAACATTTATTTTTTTTCTTTAGCATTAATAAATGCGGACTTGTATAAAAAAGTTAAGAATTAAAGAAAAATCACTTTTTAAAAAAATGAAAAAAATACTTTCAAAAACTAATCAAAATAAGAAAATGAAATTGAGAGAACTAGGTAAATTGATTGAACTTAAAAAAGAAAAAGATTGATATAATCTCGACAAATATCATGTTCTTTCTCATCCAAATAAGTAGTAAATTGATGTTGAATGAGATAAGAAGAGTAGGCTACACATCAAACCTGTCAGAGATGAGCAACTCATTAGTTGGGAAAAGCCAAGCAATGACTGAATTAAGCTGAATACAGATGGAGCCAGAAGAGTTTTGATTGGAATAGCCACAATAGGTGGTCTACTTTTGAGATTCATTAGGAAATTAGATTCGAGGGTTCACGAGTAACCTCGGTAGGTGTTCAAGCATCAATTCAAAATTATGGACAGCGCTACATGGCCTCACTTTGGCGAAGTTCCTAGGCATCAAGAAAGTTATCCTAGAAGAAGACTTTATTCTCGTCGCAAACTTCCTGACGTCTATTATGGACATGACCGATGTTCTGTTATAACTTCTTGTGCAAATTCAACAGAAGCTGAATTGGGATTGGGAGGTCATAGTTTATCACATCTATCGGGAAGCTAATCGATGTACGGACCAACTTGCAGACATAGGCTTTACTCTACCGATTTGTCTTCACATTCTGTATAGTCCTCATAATGGAGTTTGCAGTCTTATGCTTGATGATATAGGAGATGCAGTTTTTCCATGGTACATAATATTTGATGACAATGCAATGTTAAAATTTGTGACATATGTCATGTCAAGGAAGGGCTTCCCCTTCCGAGGTACTCTTCTCTTTCCATAACTTTTTTTTCACTGGATTTTCTGTGGTAGGAGTTTAATGAGGTCGACAGTTGCAACCTCATAAGAGACCGAGAAAGAGCCTTGCATTAAGTAGGATGTAATTGGCCATTATCTTCTATACGGCATTTGTCCCTCCTTTTCCGAAAAAAAAGTGTAGTAGTGGTCCGTACAAAGAATTAAGTTTGGTCACGGAAATGATCAAGTAATGAATGAGGCTTTGTATCGTCGAAAAACATACAGATCAAATGGTACAGCATACGTCGTTTCAAACCCACAAAACTTTGTATGGATTCTATTACATGGATCAAACTCAAACTCATGATTTGAGATTTTAAAAGGATGTGAATTATAGAAAAATAGAAAGAAGAAGAAGAAAAGAGCTATGATCATCAATCGTGGAACTTCTTCTTCTTGTCTTTCTCTTCAGAGTAAGGATCAAGAAGCTCATCCAATACTTTATCGTCCAAATACTCAAACTCGATAACTTGCTTCTGGTGACCATCTAACGGTCTGCTACCACTTGCACCAACGTAGTTATTCGAAGACGAAGAAGAAGATGATGAATGGATAGGTTGGCGAGGAGAATGAGAGGAATCCAATTTAGAATAATACTCATTAGGGAAGTTGAGCATAGCGAGGTGGCCTCTTAGGTCAAACGCGGCTCTATCGTAAGCTCTGGCCGCATCCTCCGCCCTGTCGAATGTTCCTAGCCACAGCCTCCCGCCTTGCCTCGACGGGTCCCTTATCTCCGCCGCGAACTTCCCCCACGGCCGCCTTCTCACCCCCCGGTACCGGACCCATTCCTCGTCTGCCGATCCCTTCTTCTCCTTCTCTTTCCCGTTGTTGGCCTCTTCCATTTTATCTACGGTTAACCTCCAATGTTCGTCTCTCTCTCTCTTCTGTATGTGTATATTATATATAGATTTCGCAAGCTTGCATGAATTTTCGAGAAGTTTATTTCATGTGAATGTTTGACCACATTTTGTAAGTTATTATATTGTTTATTCTTATTTCAAGAGTAATTCTCTTATTGGCTCTTCTAAGACGGCTCCAACTGAATTCAAGTTGATGAATTCCTATTTAATATTTGACCGCATTTGACTATTGAAATTACGAGGTTCTTCCATGAAGGTTCCTCATCCGATATAAGCAAAACTATGTGATTTGGCTAGTTCGACTGCTTTTTACATTTTATTTTTAAATTCAAAAGTCACCCACCGTTATTGGAACGGAGGTTTAGTTTAAATCCTACGGATATGTAATTTTTTATGTTTACCTTTTTGGAAAGATAGTCAAATGTTTTCTGTTTTTCTTTCTCCATATCAATTATCCATAGTGAAAATTTATCTAGGAAAGGAGTAATTATTTTGTTGGTATGTTTTTATATTTGTGAGACTCAAATCAAAATTTTCTTACATAAATCTAACTCTATTAAGTTGAATCTCCATTGTCCCTCTCTCATAATGTCTTGTTTTAGGGGCGTACCAGATTTTAGGTTTGTTGTCTTCATTTTGGGTTTTTGTTAACTTTGTATATACTCTTTTGTAATGAATTTTACTTCTAAAAAAAACTTGATTAAGTTAATCAACTTTCTAAGTTGACTTTTTTCTATTATCTGGAATAATTATTTCGCACCCACTTATATGAAATAGAAATGGCACTAGCGAATTTGTACCGGATCTATTGCTTACATGTCGACTGAGAAGAATATTAACGGGTCGGTGCCGATGACCAATGGATTATAGTTATGTTAGATCCTGGTTCTTTAAATTTCTTTTATCGTACATTTTATTGATCATTATAATATATGTTAAATGTATGAGGATTATCGCATCTCAAAAGGCACTTTCGGCATGATTCCCCGTAAATAAATATACACATATATGTAGTTGTACGTACATATTTCATGTATATATGTTTTAAGACCGGTGGCCGGTGTAATGTTATCTAACTATAACATGAAACGTCATCGCTGAAATAATCTTTCGATCATATATGAGATTTCGAGGTCTAAAAGTCACCGGTTCTGAGTTCTCAAAAGTAATAAGAGATTTTAATTATTTTCCAAAATTGTGTTTAAATCTTCAAATAGAAAAAACTATTTTTTTAGAAGTGCCCTAAATATAGCTATATATTAGGTGAAATAGAAGAACATTTTCTTATGTGGGACATACATATGAAAGCAGTAAAAGGAATTTAGGAACGCCTGAACTTGGAGTGCTAATTACGTTACGGTGACGTGGAACGATTCTTTGACTAGTTGTGACATCGTTATGAGCAAAACATTCTATCAAATTGGCGAATATGTTCCTATTCATTTTTATCGTGTATTTATTTATTTCATTGTTTTGTTGTTCTCTCTGTTGATATTAATAAAGCATTTTGACTTACCAAAAAAGAGGATATCTGAAAGAAAAAAAATAGATCAAAATGTCGAAATCAGAAACTCTAGCTACATTAATAAAACCAAAAAACTTTTTTTACTTGAAACATTATAAATAGATCGATTTTAAAAAAAAAAATACTACGACATGGAAGTTGGGAAATTGTACTTTGTCTACTATTCTATTTGTACCATTTTGTTTGGGCTTTAGGTTTAGGCCAACTTCTTAATTTTTGCACTCGATGACAGGCCGAGTACCATCCTTAATTTTCCCCCTAAGTAGGCCCAGGATGGCTTTTTCTTTGGCCAGTTCAGTTATACGGGCTTTTCCTTAACTCTCATATTCTTTGTGCTTGGGGGCTGTTTTTACTTATTAGCACCGAAATTAACGAAATAAATTGTGACTTTTGTTTAAATTTTTCTTACCCAATGCCTGAACCTGCTATATAATTACAAAGTCTTATGCTATCAACATACAAAATCTTTTAGCATTGTGATTATCTTTATAATCATATTTTACCACTCCAAAAATAACTTTTTTTACTGATTAGATATTTTATTACTTATCGCTTAAACCAACCACAAAATCCGAGATTGCTGAGAGATTGGCCTACAACTCCAATACAAAATAGTGAGGTGCAGTAAGTAGCTACAGTTCCTTGGGAACATGGCGGCTGACTGCATCAATATAACTAAAAACGACCTCCTAGAGCATTGTCCGTTGATTAGGCACTATTGTGGCGGGACCCTAATTTACTAATTATTGAGAGATACCAAAACCGACTACCTACCATGAATCTGTACTTGTCACATCTGTCCAACCAAATTTTATTAAAACCATTAGTATTATCTTTTTTGTTCTTACATGAATACACTCGAGGAGTAAGTAGTCTATCGTTATTATTTTATTTATTGAACGGTTTTGATGTTTCATTTTTTCTTGAAAGTTTTATATTTAAGATACATATGGCATTTTGTTGATTTACCCTAACTTAAAATCTTCAATTATATATACTGATTTTAACATAATATCGTTTATTTAGTAGTTAAAAATTATAAATGTAAATCTTACGAAGTAATTGTAGAATGTATCAACTTAGTGGAGAATCGTGATCGGCCAATATTATAGAAACTTGTCAACATTTTAAAACAAACGAATTGTCAAAGTTCCTTATACTTTTATTGTTATTTTTGTCTCCATCAGCAAGATAAACTTGAAAAATGAAAGCGACGTCATTCAGTCTAAAAAGGGTCCTTCCAAGAAGCTACATCCCTCCGTTTATAGAATTTATAGAATTGTATATATATATCGAGAAAGGCAAAAGATTGATATTCCAACATTTTGGGCCTCAGATATAAATTATATATGTGTGTATTACTTAATGTCGAAAGGAACTTGGTCAATGTTCTACAGAATTCAATCCATTAATTTTGGAGGACTACCTTAGGTCCACCAATTAGATCCAGGGTTTGGTGACTTGATAGTGAATTTTCATAAGACTTCAAGGGGTTCTGTATTTGGACGTTTTGCTAAACCAACATAAGTCATCAACATAATATGACTAATCTAATATCGAAACATTTATATTTCCTACTCTTGAAGTTGTTAACTTTGCAAATGGGATATCATTTCGTTTTGTAATTCAATTCGTGGAAAGCGCCAGCCCAAATTTCTCGCAACTCCAACCTTAATTCACATTAATCCTGAAGACGAACCGATAAAGGGGCTAGAGACGTGAACAAAGAGAGTTTTGGAATTACAACCACAATCTATGGCACTTCGAACGTTCCCGGAAGTTCACCTTTATTGAACAAGTTTAATTATATTCCTGTAAATGAAATATTTTTGATAGTTGAATCCAATAAATAAAACGAGTGGAGAAGTTGCCGGGAAGGTTACAATTTATCCACTTATGTTCCCGTAGAAGAACATGAATTGTCATCCTCTTCTTCTTTATTGTTTTTCCTGTTGCATTTCTCTTCTTCTCATTCTTTATGGCACATTTAAAACCACATTCTAGAAACACATGACCAAACTTCAGTACGACAATATTTGTAACTGGATTCTGTCCGAGGTTAGCAAAGAGGCAAAGTTTAAAGGCGAATATAATAATCAAAAGTTAAACGAAAAATAATATTACATATTTGTTGGATTTTCTGAAAAATTACTTTAATATTATGTAGTAAAAAATTATCAATTAATTGATGTCCATATGATACCACGTCTGTTAGGCACAACACTAACGGGGGAACAATATCGCGCAAAGAACACAGACACAAGATATATATAACGTGGTTCGACTTATTGTCAACGTCCACGGCAAGAAATGAGAACTTTTATTGATGGGCACCGAGTTACAAAGCCTTAATACAACCCTAATAACATGTTTTTATATAGTAGACAATAATTGGGATACAAGAAAACCTATCTAGGTCGAACTAAGAGTCCAAAATGAGTTCCGAGCTAATTAGGAGAATCTGTCTCAGTAGCACCCAGCAGACGTTGGTCCCAAAAGTCACAACTCTCCTTTAACCCCCCTCTCAAACGGACGCTGGCCCTTCAGTTTCTCGCCACAACTCAACAATCTCCACCTTGGCGAGAAATCATCCCGTGCGAGAAACCATGAAGCTCTACCCAAACTTCAACAAACTCCATCTTGACGAAGACTCTGCCCAATGAAGAACCATGAGAACTTACGAAACTCAACTCGACTACCGACTTACTCCATCAATCGTAGATAATCGCCATCATCAATAAGACCATCTCAACTTTCTCACGCACTTCGTTCAATCACTTGGAGCCAGCCCCAAAGCTTGAACTTTCGAGCTTACTTGGCCTATTCTCTCTAGTCTCCATTGAACCCAAAATAGCAAGTCCCATTGCAGAAGCAACCTTGCAACCAATAGACGTACCCTCTATTATCCGGTATGCTCCGCAACCTTGAACTGCTCTTCCACCCAATTACCTTTATTATAAACTAATGCTATTTGTCATAGCATACAATAGGCAACTTTTTGTTCTACCTAGTAGAACCTCTCAATATACTTCGAACACCAAAGTTTGGCCTTAAGTGAGATATCCAACTCGTGCGTGATGTCACCAATGGCTTTACATGCCTAATGCCAAGCCAATTGGACACCTTTGACGTGCAGATCCCTTTAGACAACCATAACGGGGCTCAGCTAATAAAACTTTTTTGAGACAACCTTGACTTCCCGCTAACCATGCCTCCACAAAGTAACCATAGCTTGCTATCATGTCTCTGCGAATCACAACTCTACTCAAACTATCCATGTTGAGCCTTTTCTTCCTCACGCGAACCAACTTCACATGACCTGAGCTTCTTGCCTCTCCCTCAGAACACAAGGATGTGGCTCTATCTACAACAGTACCCCCACTAACTTATAGGTATTGCAAACATCTTTTTTATCCTTCATCACCACCACAGCATTCTTCTCTACCTCGATTAGAGTACTTACTACCTTGTAGTCATACCCGCTATAATATAAGGCTCCTAATAAGATCAAATTCCTCTCCAACTTCGGAACATGCCTAACCCCATACAACTTTACCACAGCACCATCCCACATCTTGATTCGAATATCTCCTATGCTGGAAATCTCACAAGCAGAACCATCACCCATATTCACCATACCTGAATCAATAAACTCGTACATGTCAAACCACCCTCTCTTAGGCATTATGTGAAAGGAATAAGCACTATCCAAAATCCAAGAATCCGAATGCTTTGGACTTGACAAAATAGAAAGAAAGTCACCATCTGTCCAGTTTGAACCTGATGCAACATTCATGGAACCAGACCATCTTTTACGATCTCGAGGTCTTCTTGGACAATCTTTTTTCAAGTGACCTTTTTTCTACACTCATAGCAATTACCCCTAAACCTTCTTGACCCCGACTTGGATTTCTTTCTAACTTTCACTCCTCGATCACCATGGCTATCCCTCACAACCAGCGCTTCTGTTTGTTCATCTTTGGTTTTCCTCCTTTGATGAAACCCCAAAAGAGTACTTGTGATCTCCTCCAACTCCAGGAACTCTTTTCCCACTGTCAGAGTTGTAACCAAATTCTCATAGGAACCTGGTAAGAAATTCAGGAGCAAGAACGTCTTATCTTTCTCCTCGAACTTCATATCAACCTTTTTCAAGTCGCTCACTAGCTGACTGAAACTATTGATATGTTGGCTCAAATCTGAGCCCTCCTTTATTTTGAGCCCGTACAACTGTTACTTAAGATAAAGCTTGTTCGACAAAGACTTAGACATATACCTTGTCTCCAATTTCTTTTATACCTCAGCTGGTGACTCCTTATCCATCACATGATATATCACATCATCCGCCAAGCACAAACAAATTATCGCCACCGCCTTGGCCTCCATCTCTTTCCACTCTTGGTTCTCCATCTTCTTGGACTTTTTCTCCGAGAGTGCGACGACCATTCCTTGTTGCACGAGGAGATCCTTGATACGCCTTTGCTATAACCCAAAATTCGATGAACTATCGAATTTCAAAAGAGAAAACTTTGCACCGTCCATCTTCCTCTCACCAAAAGTTCTGATATCAGTTGTTAGGATCGCACAACACCAATGCAGAAACAATATCATGCAAAGAACACAGACACAAAATATAACGTGGTTCAGCCTATTGCCTACATCCACGGGGAGAAAGGAGAACTTTTATTGATAGGAACCGAGTTATAAAGTCTTAATACAACCCTAGTAACATGTCTTTATATAGTAGACAACACTTAGGATACAAGAAACCTATCTAGGTCAAACTAGGAATTCAAAACGAGTCCTGAGCTAATTAGGAGAATCGGTCGTAATAGCACCCAGCGGACGCTGGCCCTGAAAGTCACAACTCTCATGTACCCCCTCCAACAGACGTTAGGGGTGTCAATAGATACTGGTCCTTCAGCTTCTCGCCACAACTCAACAACATCATGTTAAGTCCACATGGTCGGGCAGGGTCCGGATAGAGTTTGGTCAGTTGTCCATAAATTTAATTGGTGTTGATTACGTATTATTTGACTCAATTAATAATTTTGTTACCACATAATACTAAAATGATTCTTTGAGATATCATATAGTACTTGAAATTAGTTTTTCCAAAGTTTAAAGTTGAATTATAATAATTTTATATTTTTTTCAAAACTATTTGATAAGTACATATAATTTTTTTAAGGGTGGCTCAAGGCCTATATTATAAAAGTCAAATTACAATACAAGGGAAAGAAATAACATAAACAAATAAATGAGATATGAAAATAGTACACGAAACCACGCCAAGAAGAGATATAGCAGCATGAATGAAAACAATTGGCAGACGAGAGGCTACAAGAGCCGAACATCCAAGGCAAAAGCTGTCGAGACTAGCTACGGCTAGTAACCATGAAGTCGTATCAAAGACACAATCGTGTGGGCATTTGAATGTATACAAGATGCACGCAAATGAAGGCCAAGATCGAACAAATCTAATTAAGACAAGGCTATCCACCTACTCCAAAAGGAAAAGTTTTGAGTATCGAACAGACCTCAAATCGAACCTAGGTCGATCTAAGCAAAAGCGGATAATAAAGCATAGCCAATCCAAGTCACGAAACACGTGTGACACAAGGACAAAAGCAGCAATATGATAACATATAAAACAAAGACAACAAAACAATAAACAAAGATAAAGACACGAAGTAAAGCAAAGTAAATAGCAAACAAGCTGGATAAGGGACAGGTCGGTGGCGACCAACCCCTAGCCGGGAACCTCCAGCGCCTTCAAACCAATAGGTAATTTAGCCATGGGAGAGTGGCGGCAGGCAAAACCCTCCAATTTGGTGCCATGGGGACGAGTAGAGCCGCTACAAGGAAGGACACTGGACGGAGGCCTGCTGACGGATGACGGCGGCAAAAGGCTAAGGACGACAAGCAAAACATTGGGTCGGTGAGACTATACGGCTCGAGGACCGAGAAGCGAGGATAGCAACCGACGAGGCAGAGCGAGGGCTTGGATAGGGGGGACAATGGTGGAGGCGGGGTGAGAATTGGGATGGGGAAATGACGGCAAGACGAGACTGGGGCGGGCAGACAACGTCGAAACAAAGCGAAGACTGCGGCCGGTTTGATGTGGACATGCAAGTAAACATGAGTATCAGGAATGGATCTTTTATTCTCTCTCGGTACACTAAATACAACGTTGTAATCATAAATCTTATGTAAAACTTGCTGTAATAAAATTAGGTGGTATAAATACTATAAATAACAGAAGGATTATTAAGTGTTGGATGTAGCTACTTAGAAGTAACAATTGGGCCGGGCCTAACCCGGTAAACATCAATTGTTTTCAGGACCAAGAACTACAGGCTCACATCATCCTAATCCTACCCCCTACCATTCATGTCCTGGCCGCCGTGCATGCGTAATACACAATTGACCCATGTGTATTTTTAGCCCTCTTGGACAAGAAACCATGGAACCCACCCCCATCGATTGTCTGTTATTACCACGTCAGTAAGGAAAAGTCAAAACCATCCTCACTATTGTAAAATATTTGTAACGTGATAGGTTTTATCAAATTTTAAATATCTTATGTGGCAAAAATTGAATATGGTCATTCACCGGGAATGGGTATTAAATAGCTTTAAAAAATTATTCTGATAAATGAGTAATAAAGTTAAACTTTTAAACTTATTAATTTTTTTAGTTCAAATAATTAAAAATACAAAATATTAATTATTAAATATTATGGCAGTTCAAAAAATTTACACAATACTAACGATATCAGCTCCGAAACCAGTAATTTCTCACTAGAGGCTGAAATTTGGTAATAACAGAGTAAAAAACTCTGACTATAGCGGGTATAAAAGGGCACACCATTGCTTAAAATATAGTGGCACATGCATTTCCCTCTCGACCCAAGTTAAGCTAACTGCTAGAAAAAGAGGAAAACCAATATCTCTTAAACCCAAAATGGATACCTTCCGCTCGCCGGAATTCTCCTCGTCGGAATCCTCCTTCGAATCACCCGAGTGTTCGTTCGTCCCTTTCGACGAGAACGACTCCGAGGAAATGCTCCTCTTCGGGTTGATCGCCGAAGCCGGTACCCATCCTGAAATAACTTCAAACCTTGAAAACATTTCGGTGTTGGAGAAAGGGATGTGTAATAGTAGTAGTACTTCTTCTTCTCCTACAACTTCCCCCAAGGAAAGCGGGAAGTCCTACAGGGGAGTGAGGAGGAGGCCGTGGGGGAAGTTCGCGGCCGAGATAAGGGACTCGACGAGGCACGGGATAAGAGTGTGGCTTGGGACGTTCGACACCGCGGAGGAGGCGGCTCTGGCCTACGACCAGGCCGCCTTCGCAATGAGAGGTCAAGGAGCTGTGCTCAACTTCCCGGTCGAAAGAGTTGTGGACTCACTTAAGGACATGAACTGTTGTTTCGGACAGGACAACGGGTGCTCCCCTGTTGTTGCCCTGAAGAGGAAACATTCCATGAAGAAAAAGAAGAAGATGAAGAAGGAAATGATGGAGGAAGAGGATGTTAATGTGGTGGTGTTCCAGGATTTGGGTGCTGATTATTTGGAACAGCTCTTGACATCTTGTTCCTCTCCAGAATAGCATTCTTCCATAAAATTTCGTCCGTCAATTTATATTACAGTGTTCTGAGTTTATGTTAAATTGGTGATGAATTAGAAATGAGGCATTGGTTGGATTCCGGAAAACTGGAATTCTAATCACTACAGTGTTTGTAAGCTTATGATACTTATGTCACGTCACGGTGGCAATAGACTAGGCAGTCGTTGATCGTTTATTGATTAGTTAATTGTTTTATATATTGTTTTAGGTTTAATATTTTTTTCTTCCGCGGAGATTTGTCGCGGTTTGGAACTGCTGCTTAAACTTTTTCCATGCGTAATCATGATCAATAACAATAATAAATTATTGAATAAATTATTATCAAATTTTATTCATTACATAGATGGCTATCTCAATTTTGTAATTATTCATAAGATATCTTAGTACTTACTTAGGTGTCAAGTCTACAAATTTTTATGTTGTTCTGTTCTATTTTGAAACAGGTTCCATAAATTGTATCGTGTACATTCTTAACATATAAACTAAGACTTCTCTAAGTCATTTTCTACTTGAATCTATTCCCATTTGTTAAATCTATAATATTATTATTCTGTCATGTAATGTCTAATGACAGAGTATCAAGTTTAAGGGAACGACGAAAATTCAATAATCACATGTTTGATTAGAAGTTGGAAAAACTAGTATTCAACTAGATTATTCAATATTCACATGTTTAATCAGAGCTATGGAATATAAAAAGCATTATGAAAAGTCCAGTTTAGTGATCTACATGAAAACTGAAAGGCATTTTTTTGTCTAATTCTCCCATCACTAGTCCAAATCTTATTTAAAAAGAACGTTATATCTACCTGCAATAATATATTGATCATATCCTTCAATATTTATCTTACTAATTACTAACATATTTCCACTTTGAACAATAATATATAGAGATTTGACATCCATGAAGATATGATCACAAAACAAAAACATATATTGTTTCATTGGCTCAAAAGTCTACGGAAATATTTTTGAAGGTTAAATTATAATTTCTTAATAACTGTCGTTTTCTTTTGGCAAAAACTAGGAACCTTCCGTCTATAGTTACATGCCATCCCCTCTTTCTCCAATATTGAACGACAGAAACCATATCCATTACCAGGTTGGCGAGTAGAAATTTGTCATTAAATAATGTGGTCAGCATGCATTTATTGAATTAACTCATGGTTATTAATGATAAAAATGAGTTGGGGGCTTCTATAGTTAGTATAATTGGACTAAGCCAAAACCCAAGAACGGCCCAGATGAAAATAACTAATCAAATATGTGTGCAATGTAGGCCCACTTTGTTTCTAAAAGTATATAGGTCCACTCTTTAAGATTAAGATTGATCGCTAGAGCGGACTGCACGCCGGAGCACAGGCGGACTGAACGCCGGAGGGAGGGCGTCAGACGGTCGGGACCAGAAGGCGGCGGCCTGCATTGAAAATTAGAACTGAATTGGCTTGGCCCATTATCAGCGGAAGAGAGGCCCATGTTCTAACATTTAGTTGCAACTATTGGGCTTGGTCCATTGACAATGGCCCTTTGAGCTTCATCTGTTCGACGTTGTTCCACAATTCGACTATTCGTAATGTGTTTCTTCTATTAACTTTTGAGCATGATGGACTAGCACAAAAATGTTCCAGCAAAATAAACGAGAGTATCGAGAAAAATATAAAGAAAAACACTTTTCGAGATCTAAGAGGAATTTGTTTTTTCTCCATAAACAATCATTCTGCTTATTCAGTAAGGATTGTATAAAAATATTGAAGACGTGGAAACTTTAACTTAACGAGTTATCATAGGCCCTCTAGCTTTGGGTGTAATTGGTGTAATTATGGAATATATACATATGTGTGTGTATATACACACACACAAATCTTTTTACCTATTGGGCCTTATATGGGCCTCGCTTATGTTGTAATGTATATACTTACGTAGGAATTAGTTTCCGGTTTACGTATTACCCTAGTTAGGGTTTCTGCTGTAACTTGTATATAACTTTGCGATATGCATTAATGAGAGGCTGAGTTTTCCTCTTCATTCAAATCGTTCATGGTATCAGAGCGACCATGACTGACCCAACCAAATCGAGCGAAGGATTCATATCGAAGAAGCCCGCTATGATGGATCCTAGCTCGCCCTATTTTTTGACCACTGCGGATCACCCTGGCGTGGTGATTACACCGGTGGTGCTGAAAGGAGAAAACTACGACGAGTGGATGAAGGCAATACGTAATGCCTTGAAAGCCAAGAAGAAGCTTGGCTTTATTGACGGGCGCGTGACGCAGCCGAAAGATGACGATCCGGATTATGATGACTGGTGTGCTGTAAACGCCATGCTAGTTGGGTGGATTTTCAACACTATCGACCCATCTCTTCGAGCCAGCATGTCGTATATGGATTCTGTGAAGGAGCTATGGGACGATCTCAAGGAGAGGTTTTCTGTTGGCAACGATATGAGGATTTATCAACTGAAAAGTGAGATTGCGGCTTGTAAGCAGGCCGGAACTAGCTTGAGCGCCTACTACAATCGTCTGAAAGGCATGTGGGAGGAGCTTAACGCTTATGCCAAGCAGCCAACTTGCACGTGCGGTTGTAAGTGCGGTGCTGTGAAAGAGCTACTGTGCGAAAGAGAAAAAGAAAAAGTATATCAGTTCCTCATGGGACTTGATGATGATGTGTATCGAACCATTCGGTCTAACATACTCAGTACAGTTCCGCTGCCAAATCTGAACCAAACTCATGCGCGCCTCATGAATGAGGAAATACACAGGGCAGTGGCAATTACGAAGGACGATCGTTCTGAAGCACTAAGCTTCACGGTGCAAGCTAAACCTAAGACCAACTTGCGTCGTAAAGGGGGAGAGTGCGCTTATTGTAAAAAGCCGGGACATGATAAGGCTGATTGTTTTCAGCTCATTGGATATCCAGAGTGGTGGTATACTGGTCGAGGTGAAGCTGGAAGAGGCCGTGGTTCAGCTAGTCGTGGAGCTCGCGGTGGGTGCTCTTCAGGTCAGAATAGGGGAGACGGCCGTGGCATAGGCAGTGGTCAGCTTGCACATGCTGTACAGGCACGCTCTGTCGCAAACTCTACAGCTCACAATGGACAACCAGAAGGAGATCGTAACGCCTTTCCGTGGATGACGTCTGATCAGTGGTCACAAGTAGTGGATGTCATCAATAATGCGAAATCTGGTCAGAACAGTTCCATGGAAAAACTCTCTGGTAAGGATGTTAGAACAAATTGGTTATTGGATACTGGTGCCTCTAATCATCTTACAGGAAATTTGAATTATTTGTCTCGGGTGCGGGATGTTCCACCTTGTTCTATTGGTCTTCCTGATGGTAGTGAGGCTACTGCCTCTAAATCTGGTGAAGTTTGCATAGGTCATGGACTAACATTGCGGCATGTTCTATACGTTCCAACTCTGACGTGTAATCTGATTAGCGTTGCACAGCTGGTCCGTGACTCAAAGTGCACTGCTAGTTTTTCTGATCATCTATGTGTGCTACAGGACCCCAGTTCGAAGACAGTGATTGGTGTGGGTGAGCAGCAAGCAGGGGTCTATCTTTTGCGTGCAGTTGGAGCTCTTCAGGCATGCAAGGCAGTTGTGGAAGATTCATTCTCTTTATGGCATAGGCGGATGGGACACCCATCCAATAAAGTAGTCTCTTTATTACCATTTGTTTCTGATGTTCCTAGCAAACCAGATAGTTGTGATGTATGTTTTCGAGCTAAGCAGACTCGCAATAGTTTCGAATTGAGTTCAAATAAAGCTTCTGAACCTTTCGCATTGATTCACTGTGATCTATGGAGACCTTATCGAGTCCCAGCTTCCTCTGGAGCACGATATTTTATGACTATCGTAGATGATTTTTCTCGAGCTGTCTGGGTTTATTTGCTTGCTGAAAAAAGCGAAGTTGGACGTGTCTTTCCCAATTTCTGCGCTATGATTGATACTCAATACAATCGGAAAGTCAAGGTCCTTCGAAGTGATAATGGAACTGAATTTGTTGGACTCCGTTCTTACTTGACTGAGCATGGAATCTTACATCAGACATCATGTGTTGACACTGCTCAACAGAATGGACGAGTTGAGCGAAAACATCGTCACATCTTAAACGTTGGTCGCGCTCTCCGCTTCCAGGCAAACTTACCTTTGAAGTTTTAGGGCGAGTGCATTCTAGCTGCGGTCTATCTCATAAATCGAACACCAACTCCACTACTGAATGGTAAGACCCCTTATGAATTGTTGTACGGCCAAGTTCCCTCGTACAAGGCTATCCGCACAATTGGTTGTTTATGCTATGTCCATCATAATCCTCGTGTCAAAGATAAATTCGGTGAGCGCAGTAGAAAGTGCATCTTTGTGGGATATCCTTTTGGCAAAAAGGGATTGCGTATCTATGATCTTGCAACATGAGAGTTTTTTAATTCTCGGGATGTAGCTTTCGTGGAAAGTGTTTTTCCATTCTGTGACACCCCTCTGGTCACATCGGCTGAAATTGTCCCTGCTCCAATTCTTTCGCCTCCTGACGATGTTGTTTTTGATCAGCTCTCTACTGATGATCCTGATCTGGGCAATCGGAATAAACATCCCTCTCCATCAGTTGTTCTTATGGAGAATCCAGTGAATGAAGTTAACAAAACTGTCGCAAGTGGAGCTGCTGCTCCTTTACCGCCTGTCCCTCAATCCACGATTACTGAAGTGCCTCTTGGCAGGGGTCATCGACAACGTACTGCCCCGACGAAATATACTGATTTCGTGATGAATCAAGTCTCTATTCACACTGCCTGCTGTCTGTCTCATAAATCGGATCCTCCTCGGGCTGATAAAGCAACCTCTCCTCCCGATGGCAAGCCGTATCCAATTGCCAACTATGTCACCAGCACGAATTTTGCAAAGCCCCATCGACAATTCCTTGCGGCAGTCACCCTGGGTCGTGAACCTTATACTTATACTGAGGCTGTCAAAGATCCACGTTGGCACGTGGCCATGCGTAATGAAATTGATGCTCTTGAGTGAAACGGCACATGGACTTTAGAGAGTCTTCCCCCTCACAAGACCGCTATTGACTGTAAGTGGGTTTACCACATCAAGTATCATGCTGATGGATCAATTGAACGCTATAAAGCACGTCTCGTTGTACGAGGTGACTGTCAGAAAGAGGGACTTAATTACAATGAAACTTTTTCTCCCGTGGCAAAAATGGTCAGTGTTCGTACTTTTCTAGCAGTTGCTGCAGCTCGATCTTGGTTTCTTCATCAGATGGATGTTCACAATGCATTTCTCCATGGTGATTTAGCTGAAGAAGTTTATATGAAACCTCCTCCTAGGTTCGTTGCACGCAGTACAGGAAAGGTCTGTAGGCTTCGGAAATCTCTATACGGTCTTCGACAAGCTCCTCGAAATTGGTTCGCAAAATTGACAGCAGCACTCCGAGCTTACGGCTTCTCTCAATCCTATGCTGATTATTCCTTATTCACTATGCACAAGAATGGTATTTCTTTGTGTGTTCTTGTTTATGTTGATGACCTGATTATTGGTGGCAATCAGGAGTCTTCTATTGTGCGCCTCAAGCTCTATTTATCACGGTGTTTTCACATGAAGGACTTGGGCACCTTAAAGTACTTCCTTGGCTTACACATTGCTCGCGGTCCTGACGGGATTTCTCTATCGCAGTGCAAATATGCACTCGACATTGTTGCCGAGTGTGGCCTTCTTGGGGCTCGGCCGGCTGATTTTCCGATGGAGCCCAACCATCGGCTTGCTTTGTCCACCAGTGCTCACTATGATGATTCTGAGGCTTATCGACGTCTTATTGGTTGCCTCATTTACTTGGTCATTACACGGCCTGAGCTTAGTTACTCAGTTCACGTTCTATCTCAATTTATGCAGCAACCTCGTCAAGAACACTGGGATGCTGCCATTCGAGTTGTCCATTACTTGAAAGGGAAGCCGGGCCAAGGCGTTTTCCTTCGCCGTGATAGTGATCTTCAGCTCTATGCTTTTTGTGATTCTGACTGGGCGAGTTGTCCTCTTACTCGCCGTTCTCTGACCGGCTACTTCGTTCAACTAGGCTTATCCCCAGTCTCCTGGAAAACTAAGAAACAACCTACTGTCGCTCGTTCTTCCGCAGAAGCTGAATACAGATCGATGGCAGCTGTCACCTGTGAGATCAAGTGGATGAAGATGTTACTTCGTGATCTTGGCGTTCGACTCACGCAGCCTGCTCAACTCTTCTGTGACAGCAAATCGGCCATTCACATTGCTTCTAATCCGGTCTTTCATGAGCGGACCAAGCATATCGAGGTCGATTGTCATTTTGTCCGGGATTATGTTCAGTCTGGCCAGCTCATTCTTCGTCACATTCCAACTCATCTGCAGCTGGCCGACATCTTCACCAAAGCTCTCGGCAAGAAGCAATTTGAGTTTTTACTTCACAAGTTGGGCATTCGCGATCTCTATGCTCCAACTTGAGGGGGAGTATTGGGCCTTATATGGGCCTCGCTTATGTTGTAATGTATATACTTACGTAGGAATTAGTTTCCGGTTTACGTATTACCCTAGTTAGGGTTTCTGCTGCAACTTGTATATAACTTTGCGATATGCATTAATGAGAGGCTGAGTTTTCCTCTTCATTCAAATCGTTCATTACCCAAAATAAAAATTATGAGTAAGTAGATTTTTTTAGTCATATTATAGCTTAAATTGTTTAATTTTTTTTGGGTGAAAAGCTTAAACGTGTTTAGTTTACGTGTAAGTTATAAACAGTAAAAAAATTACTAAATACAAGAACGAAGATCGTGAGTTTAACAAGGAAGTACATATATAAGCAATATATAATAAATAAAAACTATGGGATAATCATAATCTCATTATTAAAACCATCGACAACCAATACTTGTAGGTAGCTAAGTATTGAAGTGTCTCTTATTTATCTTAATCTAAATGGTAATAGCATCAAACGCCTTCGGACTCAGTAGGGTGGCGGACCAGGAAAACGACCGGGGTGGTGGTGACGACCTTCCTTCGGTGGGTGGGCGGGGAAATGGCCGTGAGGATGGGGAGGCATGGCTTGTCCGGGGCCGAAGGGAAAGTGCCCTTTGTGGTGCCCATGGGCCGGCATCGGAGGCTCGCCGGGGAAGGTGGTGGGTGGCTCGGGGCTGTGAGCTGGGGGGTAATGGCCGTGACCAGGTCTCCCGAAGGGAAAAAAGTTGGCGGAGGCTGGAGTGGCAATAGCCATTGCGACAATAATCAACAACACCAAGTACTTTGGAGACATTATTTTGTTATTTTTATTATCCCTTTCAGTTTTTGGTCCTACGCTAAAATGTTTGGTGCAATAAATTCGGAGGCTTCATGCCATTATTTATAGTGGTTCGGCTGCCTACTTCGGGTGGTAAATTGTCAATCTAGTCAGTTTAGTTTCACACTTTATCAATGTATAACCGAGAAAATAAAATAGAAAAGGCAGTTGTTCAACCTTGTAGCCGTATATTCTTTGTCCACGGACAAAGACGGGTTATGAAATGAAGGTAACGGTACTAACTAAATTATGGCTGTTTTCGTAGTCAGTTTGGAGCAATTTGACTTTAGAGTTTCTTTTGTTCAAATGTGGCATTCCGGGTCTAAATTTAAGTTGAGGAAAACAGAAAAAATAGATACTACTTTTTATTCTGATAGAATTAGTCATTGTTCTCGAAAAGTTTGGCGAGAGATGAAAGCGGAAAATTGACAATTGACGCCACTAGTGTTAAAATCTCTTTGACTAGCAAAATAAAACTAAAAACCTCCGCAATATAACTTTTCCGAACGCGGTTAAAATTATTAAATACATTGATTCTAATTAAATTTTGATATAGTAAAATATTTATTTTAAAGTGATAATTTTTTTCAAACATATAAAAAGTTTTTATCAGAGTAAAAATGTGAAAATCCTTCTATCGTGATAGTTAATACTTTAAAAAAATTTAATTATAAAATTTATGTCAATTTAAGTATAAAATAATATTTTATAATATCTTCATATTTTTGTAAAATTTAAAATAGTTTAAAATATTTTGTTCTATTGTAAGAATATATATTTATCAAATATAATATTTGAATGACATAATAAACAAAAATTTAGGTAATTTAAATTTTGACAATATATTTTTTATTATTTACATATTAATATTTTAATATTTTAATTTTATTATTCTTAAGGAAAGAATGCAAATCCATTATGTAATAATATCTCGATATTTTTCTACTATCTCGTAAATATTATTTTACTGAAAATAAAAAAATTAAGCTAACTTTGGAGTTTTTTTAAGTTAAGTAGCGCATTTGATAAGTTTCATTTCGATTCACATGGGAGTTGATTAATGCGCGAATTAGGGAAGAGTCGGCAGGACAATTGGAAATGGGTTTAATCAAAATTCAATCGGAGCCTCTTTTTGTATAATGTTTTATTTCGTGGTACATTGGAATATCGCGAGCGATTTAACTCTGATGAGTATATATTTATGAATTATTTACATTATAATAATATTAAAAAGTTTTCATTGACTATGACACAAACCCGATGTCTTTTATTTTTTCAGATGTCGTGCCACGCATGGATTGCCTACTTCAAATTAAGTCTTGAGGTTCATGTGTCGGTATCTGATTTTCCATGTTTGCGGGAGGAGACTTTCAACGGGGGCAGTAGCAAATTAGCTCATCTACCATGTGACCGTAATAAGTACATTTTTTTAAGTTATATATTATTAATCTTCATCATATATGCAATCTACTTAATATAATATTTTTACAATCATGTTAAAACGCAATTTCAACCGTTAACCCCGTCTCAATCAAACTAAAACTCAAAAAAAAGTGTAATTGTGAAAGAGTTTCTTGGTAGAAAAGCTTTTGTTGACATTTAAGCCGCAAAATAATCCCACACTGTTAGACTTTAAAAACACAAAAATAAAACAACATTGACAACCCGATACAAACCGTAATAAATATATATTAAATATTGGGATACCAAATAATTGAAATTAAAAGTTCGTGATTATTCTGGTAGAAGATTGTTCAAACTTCAGAATATTTGTGCATTTTAACATAATATTTACCCAAAACGCCGTGTTTGGATGGGAAAGGAAAAAAATACATTAGAAAGAAATCAACAAATACCTTCTCATCGTATTCAAATAGTGTTGGAAATAAAATCTGTTTAAAAAATATTCTGCCATTTAGATTGTGGAGACTTGAGCCGGCTTCATCCTTGGATGGGCCAGAAGGAGGTACGGGCCCTTTGGGAAGATTGTGGGTCGAAGCATTTAGCCAAAACCCAATAGGAAAAAATCTCAGCGGCAAGAGAGCAGAGCACTTCGCGAATTCTATCTTGATTCTTTGATGAAAAGTTAAAAGTTTTAAAAACGAACCGCTATAATGAGCGATTCGTGGTCTGATTGGTCGAATCATCGGTCAGATCGCAGTTTTTAAAATTATGGTTAAAACTATATGGTTTCATAATATTTATTGAACTGACTAAATTACATAAGAAAATTTATGTTTTATTTTCAATATAATAAAATTTTAATTTTTGGTTAATAAAAACGTCAAATCCACAAAATTGCTTTAGTCACTTAAGATGTCGCTTTATAGCATTATGCAAATTCAATAGTTGATTAAAGAACCGGAGGTCAATTTAAACAAGGAAGAACAAAATGAACGCACTGTGCTTGGTACATGGACCCAAAGGAGAAGTACCATACTCAAAAAACCAAGTCTAAAAAATCAAGAGGGTTCTATTCGGACCTGAAAGAAAGGTGGAAGGAATCTCGAGAGTTTGGACAAATCTCATGTCGAGATAAAGTTTATAGTTGAAAAATTATTTTCTCTATTGAGAAGGCTTGGAATTCCTCAAAATAGATTGTGTACAATAATTGAAGATAATATAATATTTTTAATCATATCTAAGAACATTTTAATGTTTACAATAAGAACATTTTAAAGTTTAATGACACGTATAGTACAATTCTTCACTTTGACATAATATTTTAATAGATAATAATAATTTATATATAAAAAAGTTGATTAAGAATATTTTAGAAGATGGATTATGATGTAAATTTGTTAAATAATCAAATTTGTACAATGGTATATTAAATTTTTTAAAATGTGCATAAATAACGTATTTATATAACAATTTTAATTTATGCAAAAATTAAGATAAAAAACATTAATATGTCCTAAAAATATTAATTATTTTGATAGTGTTAGGCCCAAAAGGGCTTTTGGCCCAAAAATAAAATCCAGCACAAAATGGTCAATTTACCAATAGTACCAATAATTCAATTAACTTTCCACCTCCATAAAAATCAAATTTTACTTTCCACCTTGCCAAATTAACTTTCCACCTTCACTAAAAACAAATTTAAGTGAAAAGAAAAGTTGGATTAAATTACTAAAAAGAATTATTTGGTTGGAAATTAGGTAAAAATGATTTGGACTAAATTGACATAAAGTAAAAAGTAGGAATGAATTGGCCTAAATGAACAGAGATTTTTTCTCCTATAAAAGGGAACCTATGACCATTTCGGAATAAGCCACCCAGAAATAACACTCAAAAAACGGGATTTTCAGTTTAGTACTGTCAATTCCGAAAGATACACAAAGAAGAACATTCGTGAATTCCGAGCTCTAGATCCGATACGTTCGTGATCGAGTTCCGACCGGTGCCTCGCCAACAACATCTCGGACATTTCTTGGTCAAGAAACTAGAGGTAATTTCAATTTATAAACCTCAATTTTGGTTTAAATTGATTATACGATTTATTGCATAATATTTGTTATTTATGCATTAAATTCCAACAGTAATATTAAATTTTAACTAAGGATTACGATATTTTACCAATTTATAGAAATTATAAGTTCGCATAACCCTTTGCCCGCAGCCCACCGGCCGTTGCATTCTTTGTTCTGTTGAAAATGTAAATCGGGTGCGGGGACGGGGGAGCCGTCGAGCTTCTTGAACTTGATGATGTCATTATTAAGGCAACACCAGAAATGTTTTCACTTGTAGTTTCTTTTTTTAACAAAATTGAAAGGTAAATTAAAGTATTAAACCATGAATTTACTAATATTTAAATTCTAGACTTTCTAAATTTTATCAATACTCCACATGGCAAAAAAATAAATAAATTTGCGTCGGTCAATAATCAAACATGGTTAAATTAAAGAGAAAATGATTAAGTGGAGACAAATAAGATGGGACATCATTTATTGTCGGGAACAATTCAGTCAGTTCGAGTCAAAAAAATAAAATAAAAAAATAATACTGATTAATGTGATATAATCTTGAATTAGAAGTGCAATTAATACGTGGTGGTTGGGCCTAAAAATGGGATTTAGGCTGGAGAAAATAAAGGCTGCATATTTGGGCCTAATTTTGAAATGTGGTATCCTGGGCCCTATCCGGAAAAGGACGCGCTGACCCAGGCCTGGAGACTCAAATATGGGTACAAGCCCACAGATTAGAGAACTGGGTCCCACTATGCCGGTTGAGATGTACTTGTGCTTCAAGCGGTGAAGTGCAAGAGGAGTAACCATCAGGTTTAATTAATTAATTTATTTTTTTGAAATCAAGAGTAAGGTGTCCACTAATCTTTTACAAAGAGGTATACAAATCCTCTTGAGGTCATCCTGATAAATATTTATGCAAAAATTGAAAGTCACTCACAAAGAGACAAAATCAAATTCTATGATCTACTATATTTAGAGAGGAAATTTATCATTCTCCTCCATAAAAATATGTTAAATATGTGTCATCTAATCTTGGTTGAAAAGATCTTTTGCACGCCGAATAAGGTTAGCTTATGGATGTTCTCGTCCTACATCACACTCGACCACAGAGAAGAGTTATGGATGAATCGACCTCTACAACCACTGGTCAAAACTTATGCTCTAACGCCAGCTCGAGTCTCAACACTAAGAGCCCAAAACTCCAGTAACCAGGAGATTCAAGCAGTCAACGCCTTTGGCAAATCTCCATAACTATCAGCATGCTACTTCTCCAATGATTTGTCCTGCACTAGGAAATTCCGGGTTTTTAGCTTATGCACCATCAATATCCAACTTGACAAAATCAAGTTATGGGCGTGTCCATAATAAAAGTACATCACGTCGTAGAGAGAGTAAAGTATTTCTGTTAAATGTAACACGGGCAAACTCATGTGTCTATATAGATATCAAAGAAGGGGGAGGCCATGTAATAAGGCTATTGCTGAAGATTATGGCATTGTGCCATTTCCAAATCTACTAGTACGCAATTGAAAAGATAGTCATCCAAATAGGACCCTCGGTATTCTGAACATCCATCAATACATTCAAACAAATCCAAGATCGTTAGTCCACAGTCGCCATAATCTTCGTTGTCCCTTTATCGGTAGAGCTGACGTGACTTCTCTTGAATATCTGCAACCACGAAAATTATGCCTCAGACTCTCATCAACAATATGACCAAGTGAACAACTACTGTACTGCACTTTGTGCCGTCGAACTCGTTCAACATTCGTTATCAAAAGAATCACATAAAGACTCTATTAAGATAGTGTTAATTTAATCATATTTTTCAATAGAACTCGGTATATTAATATTAATATGATTGTATTGGAAAATTGGGATATAAGAAACTATAAAAGAATTTCAACAGTTAAATATGTTCTGTCAAACGTATACCACGTTAATACTATTATTTTTTTAAATACCAGGTATTATTATTCCGAAGTTAGATATCGAGAGATTTGGGACCAGAGGGCCTCGGGGGGACAGCGAGGTCGACAAGTCGTAATAGCCAGTTGAAAATTTTGACATGCAGCGAGGGACGATGCGACTCGAGGTAGATGATTTATACATCAAATGATAATTCGTTCCCTAAAGTATTTGTACCTTGCTTTTTTTTCTTAACCAACTCCTTATTCTTTTAATAAAAAAAACTCCTTATTCTAGGTATATTTTATTTTTTTAGTTTTGATATTTTTAGTCAAGTATTCCCAAGACATATTTTATAAATATTTTATAATAAATTTATATTCATAAAATTTAAATTCATAATATTTTAACTGAATCCAAAATTTTTTATATCATTTATTCAATATCATTATGGCCATATTAGACATTATAAAGTATCTATAATAACGGAAAAATACACGTAGGTATCATGTTGTTTCATCGATTATCACTTGGATATCTTGTAATTTCGAAATCGTAAAATATGTCTAACTTATTTTAATTTTTGTCACGGACTAGTTCCACGGTCTGGTTCTAAATTTTTTCAGCGAATGACGTCGTTTTATAGTCGACATAGACTTCCTCGTGACTTAGACTAGATTTATTCAATGATTACGTGATAATAGGTAAATTATCAAAATAATACATAATTTGTTTATATTTTTTTTAAAACTCCTCCAATATCAACCCCAACTTCATCATCTTTCTCACCTCCCTCATAACCAAAATCACATAACCTTCTTCGAGAATTGTCAATCCGCATTAAATAAACCACTTCCTGGCCGTTATGTCACTGCTGACAGCCCTCTCTCCGCTCTCTCCCTATTTTCGTTTCTTCTGTAACGGAGGAGAAGCCTTACCTAGATTTGCTGCTCCAGAGAGTCAGTGTGTTGCTGTTCCAGAGGTTCCTGGTGGGACGACGACATAATTGAATGCGGTGGTTGAGGCATTCGGGTGGGAGGAGTTGCTCACATCGCAGACAGTTATGATGTTGACAATGTCGCTGACGCACGCGCCATAGATGGTGGCAATGATGGTGCCATGAAGGAATTTGATGTCCCTTTGGAGTCGCTCACTAGACCGACTGTGGTTGAAGATGGAGACAAATGCAGTAGAGGAGAGGGTGGCATGGTCGATGACAGAGCAACTTGTTGACCTTACGGGCCACAATGGCCTCGAATCTCTGGCAAAAGCTATTGGAGAGCACGACGAGGGAGGCATAGGCCCTTAGTAGCATTGCAGAAGGCGAAGATCTTATCCAGAGCTTGAGGAGAGGGGCACACATCTGGAGGATGGCAGACTCACTGTCGACGAGCTTGGTGATAGGGTTGACGAAGTCAACGTGGCCGTGGTTAATGAGTTTAACGAGCTCGTAGTTGAGGGACACTAGGTGCGACTAAAGCTCTGACCATAGCGTTGGGAACATGACGAAGGTCTAGGGCTCAGAGATAAAGGGCTCAGGATAAACGATCGGCGAGAGGAAGACGCTGAGCTTGAACCACAGCGGTGTATCCCCCATCAAATAGGAGAACAGGTCCACCATCGTTGATCAGGTCAGGATCAGATCCGCTATCCTCCTAACTACCATTTCAACTTACTAATTTTTTTCTTGTTTCCATCCTTTTTTCACTTATTAACAAATTTGGTATCAATTTGTAATTCATCACAATGTCATGTTGTAATGACTAATCTGATTAAATGTAATGTGACAGTTCACGCGAACAACAAAATACGGTATTTTGCAAAAAAAATTGGAAATCGAGCCAATGAACCTCAAAGTGATAAAAATTAGAATAAATTAGACTTGTTTTACGACTTTGAAACTACAAGATACCTAAATGATAATCGGGAAAATTGAAGGTACCTATATGTATTTTTCCCTTATAAAAAATGACTAAGAAGCAAATCTAATATATCTATCTTCTTCTTGTTACGTCAACAAAAGCTGGACTATAAACAATTATCGGAACTTTTTGACTAGATAGACTGACCAATTTGGTCGTTCTTTAATTCTACTTTTTAGGGGGCCGTTTAGTTTGAAAATACAAAGGATATATTATTAGTACATGCACAATCTTCATATACGACCATAGGTTAGATTTGATCTCAGTAAATGCAGAATCTTCATAGACGACCATATGTTAGATTTGATTTATTATATTGGAGTTTATAACACTTACATATAACAAGATGCAAAGTGGATCATCAATGAATAGTTGTTGAGATAACACAAATTTATATAAAATTGACGAAAATTCAGTATTAAACTCTTGACGTAAAAATTTATTTAAAATTTTCAAGTAATCATAGGTTTTGTATACTAATTT
>SOPF01027896.1:30086-40689 GCA_012979155.1 Hypericum perforatum
CACAAGCCCCCTCATGAGGGCCATATGCTAGCTGAGGTGGAAAATGACAAGGATGGCTTCCGTGGCCCACCAAAGGGAAAAGGCAAGCTCCCACCACCTGAGCACAAGGGCAAGATTCCTCCACCGGAACACAAGGGTGAGAAGCCACCACCGGAACACAAGGGAGAGAAGCCGCCACAGGAGCACAAGCCACCACATGGGCATGGACTATTGGAAGAGGCTGATGGGTACAAGCCACCGAGGAAGATGAAGCCCGTCCCCGACTTTTTTGGCCACGGCCATGGCCACGGCCACCGCCACGGCCACCATCCCCCTACTGGGCTTAACTGAAGAATGACGCTTCCCTTTGGGAATACGAAAGAATAAGAGCTACTAGAGAGTGTGTGTGTGTCATCTTTTGTGTTAAAGTTGATGCGCTATGGCGCTGCCTATGTGTTTTCCGCTTTGCTTGTAGAGTACGTTACTATGTAACTATGCGTTGTGGCGCTAGTGCTACTACCTCCTTGTACTATCATCCTTCGTTATGAATATGGACTAGTCAGCTTATTATTATATTGATCGTTTACTATATGTTTTTTTTTTATTTATTCTAAGTAATATCTTAGTCATTGAATCAACTAATACATAATTCGAGACAATTAACTTTATGACAAAATGTCAAAGTTATCCCGGACGCACGTAATTCTAATTGTGGTTGTAGAAAAGCTAGCGGAAACTCGGCTCACACACCTGTACTAAGTCATACTCGAAAGTCATTTTTTATAATTTATGATATTCATTATTCCTCTTGAAATATACTTTCTTAATGTTATATTTCTTAATCATAAAATTTAACTTTAAAATTTCTTTAAATGAGTTCAATTATATCAACACCCGAAAGTTCTTTTGAAGGTATGTACTGTCCAGATGCTTAAAAGTCGCTAATGATGAAGTATTATTACAAGTTGTGGCACTTCTGGAAATTTTAATAAAATCTAATCAATAACGAAATTCTTTTTAAAAGAATCACCAAACTTAATCCTCGATTCATAAAAACTGTAGTAATCACGTGCTTTTCCTACCGTCACCTTCCTGGTAGGTAACATAAGTCCAGGCCCAGGGGCCCACGTAATCTGATACATAAGGCGTAAACCTAATAGTTATCGATCTTTATTATTAAAGAGATTATTTCATTATAATTCTAGCAAAATTAAATTTCATATTAGGTGTTTTGCGAGCCCCGGAATTTTAAAGTGTAGGCTCTGGATTCAATTTTGAGGGCGGCAAGGCGCAAGTGTAGTTGGGTTTTCTAATGATTTTTGTACTGGCTTTGCATGGGCACAATGGGCTCATTTCACAACTCAGCCCAATTAGACTGGGTTTTGTTTGGGCCCGATAAATTTCTTAAATATTTTGTAAATTATTTCATGAAACTCTTCTAATTTTTTATTGATATATTAGATATTTTAAGAAAAATTTTCATATATTTATTATGATTCAGTAAAATTTTATATATAAAATTAAAATTTTATGTTATAAACTTATTTGAATATCCAAAATAAGATATGAATCTAATTTTTTAAATTAGGGTTTGGATAGTGTGCTATCCTACCTGGGGGCCGTTAATTAATCCGCTAATATTTTGGCAAAACAAAAAATAATGCAATAATATGTACGTGTTTTATTGACAGCGGACATGCTTTGTCCCATAAATATTATGCGCCAATAATTTCTGTTCGTTGATTGTTTCATAAATAGGATCTTGATCATAAGTTCGTCAAACTATATTCAGATTGTTATTTAAAATAGTTACTTGTACCAAAATTTAATTAATATATATGATACAAATTAAATATTTTTTTAAAATCAAAATCCATCAGTAAATTGCAAGGTTTTAAAAAACGACCCGGAGATCGACCCACTTTTTGTGTCATCTCTGGTTTGACCGATCTGACCGGTTAGTATGACAGTTATTACATATTTTTTTGTTTTTACTTTTTTCAGATATATCATATATATATATATATTTTTCAATAAATTAGTAATAAACTAATATAAACTAAATATCAAACATTAAATTCAAACCAAATATATAGTTAAATAAACTTGGATTTCATAACCAAACATCAAATTCAAACCAAATATCCAAACTCCAAACATCAAATTCAAACCAAATTTCAATTTTGGGCAACAATTTAGAGTGAAAATTACCAATTTTGACTTTCAAGTACAAAAACTTTACTAACCGGTATTTTTCCGTTTTTATTTAGCGTACTAACAGCTTGGTTCGACCGAAAATTGAGCAGTTTGCAAGGTTGATGTATTTATCAGTAATTCTGGTACGTCATGACTTGCATTTCGCGGTCCGACCGGTCGAACATCATTTTTTAAAACCCTGATAAATTGTCAAGTGCATGATTCCCCTTCCCCTCGGACGCATTCCAGAGCGAGAGTTTATCGTGACACGTGGGAGATGAACGTGCGGGCAAGCACTATAGGGGACGACAGGTTTTTTCCAGCCGTCCGCCCTCTCTCATCCACACACTCCGGAAAGGCAATACAAGAAGAAGCATCACACCCTTTGAAATTTTTTACACTATTAATATTCTTTATAATAAGTACAACTATTCAGCATAAATAAATAAATAATTAGCTGTTAAATTATTATGGAATTCAGATATCCAGCAAATGTTTCGTACACATATTACAAACCGCTGAATTTATAACTTTTTTTTATGGATGTTGAATTTATTACCCTACCGACCCTTTCGGGGCAAAAAACAAATACAGAACATTTTCACTTATTAATGCCTGAATCTACCAATTGGGTCCTATATTATTAATTTACCCACCTACGTCCCTTTCCTATTTACTAGTTAAAAAATGGTAGTTGACTAAGAAACTTAAATTCTATTAAGCCACACAATCCAAACAGCCATCCTAGAGAAATGAAAATAACTGGATCACACTATACAATATATTCCTGATATTTATAAAGAATATATTTCTTTTTGGGGTAGAAATTAACAAAGAATATATTCCTACCCCTTTTATTTATCTTCAATATTCGTTGCCCATTTTAGAATTAAGCATGCAATATATGCTCACTTTCTCATCAAACATTTAAAAACCAAACAAGTGATCTTTTCTTATATATCACAAAAAAAAAGTGATTTATTTTCTTTATTCTCCATTCTCTCCTCCCTATATCTTTGTGCCTTCTCTACTTGGAACTTCTCCCATGTCTTCTTCTCTAATAGCTCAGTCTAGAGTGTTGGAAGCCAGCGTTGACCAAAAGTAAACAGGTTGGAGGGGATGGACGGGGCAGCTTTGGATGGGGTGATCAGGAGGTTGCTTGAGGTGAAAGGCAAGCCAGGGAAGCAGGTTCAGCTGTCTGAGTCTGAAATTAAGCAGCTTTGTGTAACTGCTAGGGAGATTCTCCTAAACCAGCCTGTTCTTTTGGAGCTTGAGGCTCCTCTTAAGATTTGTGGTACTTACTTATTCAACCTTCTCATATATAATTTTGGAATAAATATTTAACACTAATGTGATGCACTGATTGATATAGGTATAGGCGCTTATTGGTCCTTTTAAGATATATGTTGTACTTACTTAATCTAGACATGTTATAATGACTAATCAAGCTTCGAGCCATATCGAACTTTGTATTGTTTGTTGGTGCTTCACATATATAGTGATAGTGGGTACTAAGCTAATTTTATTGGGTTGTCTTCAATTTGGGAATTCTCCATGAATATGGGCTCTAGTATTTGACTTTGTTGCTGTTTCAATGCTCTGTTTTGGTGGATTATGAGTTAACTTGAAGTGTTTGGTGATGATGGGGTCCCAGAAAGATTCAACCTTTTGATTTAAATCCACCAGTTGAGGATGTTTGGGGTTAGGTTTAGTAATTTATTGACAGACAGACCCTTGTACTTCTACTGAGCTTGAATTTTGTTGTTCTAATGTGCAATGTGTGCCTAGAGGATTGTGAGGCATCAAACGAAGATATACTCCTCCTTGCCTCTTGATGTTTTTATGTGCTGTTTGGCTTCATAATGTGTTGTAGCTAAATCAGACAAGTCATTCTAATGTGTCACATATCCTGCAGGAGATATACATGGACAGTACTCTGATCTGTTGAAGCTGTTTGACCACGGCGGGCTACCTCCACGATCGAATTACTTGTTCTTGGGGGACTACGTTGACCGAGGAAAGCAAAGCCTCGAGACAATATGTCTCCTCCTTGCATTCAAGATCAAATACCCCTACAACTTTTTCCTCCTTAGGGGCAACCACGAATGTGCTTCCGTGAATCGCATTTACGGGTTTTACGATGAGTGCAAGCGGAGATTCAGCGTTAGGATCTGGAAGATCTTCTGTGACTGTTTTAACTGCCTGCCTGTTGCAGCCGTGATTGATGATAAGATACTATGTATGCACGGAGGAATTTCTCCCGAATTGCACAATCTGGACCGGATTAGGCAGATTCAGAGACCTTGTGTTGTTCCAGACAGTGGTCTGTTGTGTGATCTACTCTGGTCCGATCCTAGTCGCGATGTTCAAGGTTGGGGTCCTAACGAAAGGGGCGTTTCGTGTACGTTTGGTTCTGATAAGGTGAAAGAGTTTCTGCAGAAACATGACCTCGACTTGATCTGTCGGGCTCATCAGGTACTGTACACGTCTTTCCATTCTGTAGAATCATGCAATGGTTTCGACAGGAGCCTAATTCCTTCTCATCTGTTTCCACAGGTTGTGGAAGATGGATACGAGTTCTTTGCCAATCGAAGACTCGTAACCATATTTTCTGCACCAAATTATTGTGGAGAATTCGACAATGCCGGTGCCATGATGAGCGTGGATGAGAACCTACTATGTTCGTTCCAGATATTGAAACCAACAGAAAGGAAGGCAAAGTTTGGGTTTTCTAGCGTACCTAATACTAAGTCTGGCATGACTGCTACAAAAATGAAGGTACTTCCTTGATAATTGCTGCATTTTCATGTATTTAATTGTTCTGTTTACGTTCTTACCAGCAATTCCTTCAATTTTCGTGTTCGACAGGCTTTGTTCTGACGCGAGAAATGCGTCGGGAATACGACTCAATGGACGGCAGTGAAGGACTTGTTCCTTCTAAATACTTTACTGCAGAAGGTCCCTTTGTTATGTAACGCAAAGCATATGCTACTTTTGATCACTTTGGCAATCTTTTGGCATCCAATAAAGGACTTCGGCATCGAAACGCAACGCGTAGATGCCATCATCTTTATCTTGTCTTTGTAGGAATCATTCTAGCGTCATGTAAATATTGCAGAAAAGTGAGTACCTAACATTCTTTATCTTGTTTGGTATAAAGATATTCTCTCTTTCACTACTCATAAACTAGTCCCAACTCTGACACGGCATAAAATGTTTAAGTGTTCTGTCTTTAAAACGACATCTTATTCCTTTGGGAGCTGAAAATTTGAGCCATGTAAAGCTTGGATGGAAATTAATGTGCGAGTTCTGTTCTGTTTGAGCTGATGAGATGCAAGAAATTCCTTAAGCTTGTTGGTTCGATGCATTATTGATTTGTAAAAGAAATAACCGACAATTGTTGACAAAGTTTATATCGAATTCAGATAGAACTAACCAAGTTTAGCAGATTGAATAATCTTATTATAAAATATCATTAAATAATATGCTTCTAAATAGGTCTGACGAAATAGACGAGGGCCCAAAAATGCCTGGCCCAATGGGCATGACTAATCTACCGTCCAATACGCGCTTTTCACGTCATGACGACCATTATAAATCCACTTCCAGAAGTCATCAAACGGATGTCACACCTTAAAAAAATGGCGGCCACGTCTCTTTTAAGATCAGAACAATAATTTAAGAATCATTTTAATCCTAAAATTTCCCGGGATCTAACTCAGGGGAAACTATTTTGCTATTAATAGCCCGACAGTTTCCAGTAGGGTGGGTTTCTCACATAGTCGCATGAAATGTACTTTAAAATGTACTTTAGTTTGGTAATTGTACTTTTTATGTACTTATGGAGAAATTCAGATTATATAATGCTTAGCGGATTGGTTATTCAAATAAGCAGTAGATTGATTATGTAAAACGCGTAGGAATCGTAGTTTTGATATCATCGTTAGATTTTGATGTACTTTTGTATGCACGTTTTTCGATCTTATAGAAAATAGATAAATTTCCCCTTAACAAGAGAAATTGCTCAGTCTGGACAATAATCTTCTGATTCGTATGTTCAAGTCCGTCGTCTACCTTTATTGATAATTTTTTTCTTCTCTTTTCTATTGGGGCAAGCATCAGTGACGAGCGAAATATATGTTTACTGGTGACAATAAATTAATTTAATTTCACGCAAAAAAATATGGAGGCCACGTCTATCGAGCTTGAAAACAAGTAATTTAAACAAGTTTTAATTTTTCAAATATTATATGAAGTTGAAAAACGTTGAAGCAAGTTTACGTTTTGGTTCAATACTTCTACTTTATATAATGCTTCCATCATTAATGCGGTAAATGCTTACAAGTCAGTATCATTTTAATTAATTAATTACTCTAAATAATTACTTAATCGATGGCATATACAATAGTTTGTGCTGTCTTGCAGTAGCAATCTACAAGGTCGGTTTTGTTGTTAGTATTAGGTAAGGCGGGGTGTAGAATTATGCTTTTGTAGCACTACTATTTGACGTTCTTTTCGTGCAGTTATTTTTTCTACTGATCCCTATAAAATGTTATGAAAATTGTAGCTGCAATTTGCTATCAGAAAATTCTAAATATTTATCATTAATATAATTTATTACTTATCGAAAAAGATAATAGTTTGTTGCGTGAGGCAAGCATTTGCGGCGACGATCATTTTCGAAATGCCTCAATCCTCATCACCATCATCATCGATAGTCGCAACTATTATACTTTTCTAATCAATATGTGATTGGCTGTTCGTTGGGATAGAGGGTTCAGTGATAATAGAATACTTGTGAATAAAAAAGTCAACCAGTTGACATTTTCATTTTGAAAGTTGATCAGATTCCGGCTGCAACTACTCATCATATCAGAACAATTTGCTTTTAACTATTAGTATTCAAAACTGAATGCTATTAGACTTTATTAACATGTAATTTTTTTAATATTGTTTTTTATTTGTAGAATGTGAATTTATAATCTCGACTTTTTTAAGACTGCAATTTATAATCTCTAGTTGGGTCAACTTCAATGGGTAACATAAAATACTTTTTAACAACAATGGATTACCACGTGTATCTCCTTCTGTTCCGTTGAGACTTTGATCATGAATAGAATACCTTGAGAGCATTGGATAATGGATACACCATATATTAAGCTGCGGAAGCATAAGAACAATTGATTTTGATCAATATATCATATACACTATATTAAGAACATCAATTGACAAAAATCTAGTGTTCAATTTTTTCCTAGTTATTGGTTAAGATACTTTAACAAAACAAAATGCACTATCTTAGCGTATGGACCAAAAGTAACAGTAAATTCGTTGTCGACCCGAAATTGTTCCCTATCATAATGTACACTGTTTGACAATTAAATTATAACTAATAAAGTACTTAATTTTGATTTAATATAATGTCTTATTTGATTTAGCGTAATTTATATTGTTTGACAAACTGGATCAACAAGTTCTCCTCATAAAAAGTTCTGACAAGTTGGTCATTTTCATTTGAAGTTGACTTTTTTTAATTTTAAATCATAATTTAAAGAATACTCTTGATTTTAATTTTCAGAAGAAAAAAAAAGATCTCGAATTAGATCTATTATAAATATTGAATCATATTGGAACATCTGACCCGCTCAATTAGTATTGAAAATTAATCAAAAAAGTAAAACTTAAGCAAAATAATACACATGTTTACACTTTACACCAAGGGAGCAGAAACAGAAATTACATCATAAAAAATCAATTCAGAACTATCTTTCAAGCATTTTAAAATTGTTGGTGTAGTATTTCGTACTATCTTACCGAAGTCATATTGAAAGGCACTTCTAAAAATCCCCTCTCCGTCAACTTCCGACTATGCAAAAGGTTTGGAATGCATTATTTGCGACTATTACATGGATTGTTAGAAACCATGTAGTTTTTCTTGAAGAAAGTTGCCGGGAATTTTCGATGCATTCTATTCTCCTACAGGTACAAGAATAATTAAGGTCAGCGATTTGGAGCAAACAAGATTTGATGTGAGGTAGACTCACGTATGCGATTGAGTGCCATGATTTTTTTATCTATTATTTGACTAATTTCAATTCAAGTCGGGTGAATTTTAAAAAATGTGACAAAATTTTCTGAACATGCTAACAATGATGCATACTTAATGATCCAAATTAACCCTAAAAAAGGGGATCCAAACTAAAGAACTAATTAATAATTTAATTAATGGCATACAATATACATAAAAGAACTTGTTGGTGTACGCGATAATATGTAACAAATTGGATAAAATTGTTGGTAAACGGGATAATATCCAAAACTAACACAAGTTGATGTATGTTATTGTTGGTAACGAGATAATTTGTAATGACAAGGAAATATCAAATAAAAATCCAGTTAACGTAGTCGAACTGTGTACAGTTGTAGACGCAATATATATAAAAAAGAAATCAGTGGCATATACTTAGATGCTGCGATTATGCCAAGTTCTGAGAGACACAGGTGCGTTTAAATAGCCGCCTTCGTCGCCATAATATTTATGTCCTCTCTTTCTCTGTCTTCTTCTTCTTCCTCTCAAAGCTTGGAAACTATCCAAGGGCTCTAGCTGGTTAGTTAGTTCTTTCTTTTCTCCTACTTTTGATTCCCTTGAGGATGGAACTATATATTTTATAATCTATAAGGAGTGTAAAATTTTGTATATGCGTGTCATTGGTAGTATATTGATTTCCAGTGTGATCAAAATTTTAATCAGATTAACGACTATAAACTAATATAAAAAAATATTCGTTATATGCTATAAATAATATTAATAAAATTTTACTACTAAAAAAAGTACTATGCATTTTATACCTCTTGCATTTTAAGACTTGGCCGCCATAAAACTATTTATAGTATTCATTCGCTGCAATTTCCCATCTTGGAAAATTTTGTCGTAGGACAGCTATTTAGTTCGAGATAAACTTGAGAACCACCAAGCTTGCTTATATATATAATATATATTGATAAGTAGTTGGATTATATACATATATTATATGGTGCTTATATTAGTTTCTACGATTAGGATAAGATATTTTATTCTAAATCTTGAAATAGTCAGAGCAAGTTAGAGTTGTAACGGAGTCAACGGAAGTTATTACAATTCACTTTTATCTGGATGTGAATTCACCTCATTGGTGAAATTCTATACACTCTGTACCGGTAGGTTAGGAATCTTCCTTCAATGAAAATTTTACACTTTCTACGTATGATATTTATTTTGTTAATTTATCCAAATTCGAACTAAAAAATATGATATTTATTTTGTTAATTTACACTGCAATTATATTAATGGCCTGATCCTGTAAATGTGCAGAGGAAATTGACAAGGACAAGGCATGGCTAGGGAACAACTTGGAGTGCTCAACGCACTCGACGTAGCGAAGACACAATGGTACCACTTCACGGCAATAGTAATCGCCGGAATGGGATTCTTCACCGACGCTTACGATCTCTTCTGCGTCTCCCTCGTCACCAAGCTCCTCGGCCGCATCTACTACACCAAGGCAGGTGCACCGAAGCCAGGGACCCTGCCTCCCGACGTGGCGGCCGCGGTCAACGGTGTCGCACTTGTCGGGACCCTAGCCGGCCAGCTCTTCTTCGGCTGGCTCGGCGACAAGCTCGGCCGGAAGAAAGTCTACGGGATCACACTTGTCCTGATGGTCCTGTGTTCCATCGGGTCAGGACTCTCGCTCGGACACAGCCCCAAGGGGACAATTACAACTTTGTGTTTCTTCAGGTTTTGGCTTGGGTTCGGAATCGGTGGGGACTACCCTCTGTCCGCCACCATCATGTCCGAATACGCTAACAAGAAGACGCGCGGCGCGTTCATCGCTGCGGTCTTCGCAATGCAGGGGTTCGGTATCCTGGCTGGCGGGATCGTGGCCTTGATCGTGTCGGCCTCGTTCGATCACAAGTTCCCTGCACCTTCTTATAAGGTGGATCCTGCTGCCTCGCTCGCTCCTCAGGCTGACTACATTTGGCGCATCATTGTGATGTTCGGTGCCTTCCCGGCTGCCCTGACGTACTACTGGCGGATGAAAATGCCCGAGACTGCTCGATACACTGCCCTCGTCGCGAAGAACGCGAAACAGGCGGCGTCCGACATGTCCAAGGTGCTGAATAAAACTCTAGAGGCAGAGGAGGAGAAGGTCATCAATCTAACCGAAGCACCGTCGAATTCGTTCGGTCTGTTCTCCAAGGAATTCGCCAAGCGACACGGGCTTCACTTGGTCGGGACCTGCACCACCTGGTTCCTCCTGGACATCGCATTCTACAGCCAGAACCTGTTCCAAAAGGACATCTTCACCGCGATCAATTGGATCCCTCCGGCAAAAGAGATGAACGCGATCCACGAGGTCTACAGGATCGCCAGGGCACAGACCCTGATCGC
>SOPF01027897.1:0-17730 GCA_012979155.1 Hypericum perforatum
TTTTTAGGTACTCATAGGTTTTTGTTTTCTTTTAATCTTACAATTGATTTTTGGCCTGGACTGCTTTCGTTCTTGAGCTGAAGTTATGTTTTAAAGTTGCACATGTCTCAGATGTATATTATCTTAATAAGAATTCTGAGTTATAGTTATAAATGGTCATATGCAAATATTTTATTTACAATAAGAATTCTGAAATATTTTATTTGCACTATGTTGAAAATAAGAGCAAAAATGAGTTCTTAAAAGGTTTTAAAATGAATAGTTTAAAGAAAATTTGTTTTCTACCTCTATATTAGTTCGTGCATTGATGATAAATAAATATTTCAGCAACTATTACAGGATTAATATTAGATGCTACAGAATTATAATTTCTTACAGTTAAATTTGGAAATATTGGTCATTGACGAGCCTCCAGGTGAATTTTTCCATGATTTCCAAAATATGTGATAGCTTATTAAACTAGCTGTCGAAAGTCCTGGATTTCAATACATGCTGGTCCGTTTTTCTTCATGTTTTGATTTAGTTACTACGGATTACATAATGTTTCTTTAGAAGGGTGTATTTAATTTTTGAGAACTAACACCATCGCATCAAAATAATTATTAATAAAAATGATTCTTAGTCTTGAGTATTAAATTGGTTAAAGATCGAGGAAAATGAAATATCGGGGAGGAATCTGCCAAAAGATTTGGACCTCTGGACTCACTTAGGAGAGGGCAGCCGAAAGCAGCTCCTACTACTTGTCACTGGTGACCTCTGGTCTCTGGATCTCTGAATTTCGGATGAAATCAAACGTTTTGCTGTAAGATAAAGACTTTTAAAAATATACAATGTTATAGTATTGTGATTTTTATGGTTACTCATCTATAAAAAAATAAATTACATAATCAGTTCAATTTATCTTGCCATGGATTTCATGGTTAGTTTTTGTCAGTTTTGGATTTTTTTAACCTGGAGACTTTTTACTTTCATGAGATGATGCATGGCATGAAGGAAAAAGAAAAGGGTAAATTGCCCTACCGTCCCTCTCCTTTGCTTAAATTACTATTTTTTTCCCTACTGTTTCAAAAATAATGATTTCGTCCTCCAGATTTGATTTTATAGCACTCTAAGGTCCCTGGTGCCAGAATCGGAAAAAAACTCCGGCGACCGGGGACCTGAAATGACCAAATTGCCCCCCCTCTTCCTCCATATCGACGTGTAGAACCGGAGAAGGAAGAGAAGTTAGAGAAGGAAGATGAGTGGAGGGAGAGGGAGGGCCAATTTGGTCATTTCAGGTCTCCGGTCGCCGGAGTTTTTTTTCGATTCCGGCACCAGGGACCTTAGAGTGCTATTAAATCAAATCTGGAGGACGAAATCATCATTTTTGAAACAGTAGGGAAAAAAATAGTAATTTAAGCAAATGAGAGGGACGGGAGGGCAATTTACTCAAAAGAAAATGTTTAAACATAACAAGTGTGAAAAGAAGTACTACGGATAGGATTACACAGAACCAGCAAAGATGTGTAAGGAAAAATATCTCACCCGAACAAACGCAGGATTGGTACTACGTATATTATATAATTATAACTATGAACAATAAATAATTAAATTAACTAAGTAGAGTTATTATAATTTAATCAGATAATTTTAGGAGTGAAACAATGTTAAATAATTATTAGAAATTTTTTTGTAAATTTTTTATATTATATTCGACTTAAATTTATATTAGTTTGGATACAAAATGTTATATATATATATATATATATTACTATGAACCGTCGAAAAGGAGAGTGATCTTTCCGGAAATATTGAAATCCACCATTAACAGTCAATAATTTTGCATGATTTAGAGGATATAGCTATTGTCTGTCTATACTCTATATACCTAAAAAAAAATCATAAAGGCTATAGAGCAAGCACCTAGCTAATTAATCAAACAATCGATTCAAATAATCACGATTTTCAGGAAATTAATAATCATGATTCATGATTACCAAGATGAAGAACCCAAAAAAGCCAGTCGCTCAGCTTGCAAACCTGAAAAGTAGAAGGCTATGTGTCCCCTCGCAAACACAATCATGCAAATTATTTAGTAGGAAATATTCTTTGAATAAATATTCACTGTTGATACATTTTCAGGGAATTCTTAGATTTATAATGGTTATAGTTTCTTTGTTATCAATATCATCACAATTATTACCATCATCATCCAATGTCCCGCTTACTTCCCTGGGATGCTGAGTTGTGCTGGGAAAAGATGGGACAAAGAAACCCAAAAACAAGTTAGCAAGGTTTCACGACTGGGATGATAATGATCATGATCATATAGATCCACTCGCAATAATTGCGGGAGTTTTTTTTTATGACTCCATTGCCTTTTCTTCTTTCCTTTTTTGTGGCTCAAAGTTGGGAAAAGTACATCCCAGTAATTAAATCATAGTTCAAATGGATGATGGATGGCTAGATATCATAGAAAAAAGCCACTTTGTGACGATTAATTAGAACGTGAGTTAATATAAGTAATAACAATTTATATTATTTAATAAAGTATTGAGACTATAAAAAATATCATGGCATAATAGACCCTAGATTTTCTAATTCAAAAATTAGATATTTTTTTGTCTGTTATTGGACATTTTAACATGGTATTAAAATAAATTAATTTTGACCAATTATTGTCATCAAATAACTCTTGTTTCATGTACGAAATGAAAATTTCACCAAATCTATTGTATTAAAATTTTAGATTGGATATTGAGATTCAAATGGTACAAAATGGATTGATTGATTGGAACATGACTTATTTTACTACGTTATTTTTTATATGCTTTCAAAATATACTAAAAAAATATCATCTTTCGAAATGGTGAACGATATGGAGATATTCATCCTACTTGATAAAGCAGCCTGGCTTCAGTTTCTTTTTCCTGACAAAATGGTCAAAGTGAACGTTGGGGTATGATTTTGGGGCTAGCTAGAGTTATTATTATTAACCTTTGGCATTTCCCAGTGGAATTTGATTCGATGTCCTGTGACTTCTGCAACTATCCCATACCTAATCATAATCATCTTCATGGCACGAGTCCTTGCAATCATCATCTTCAGCCACTAGCTTGCATTTCTTAATTATTGGCAGAAGGATCCTACAAAATCAAGGGTTAAAATGAGTACAGAATGTCTCGAGTCTAAATAATTTGGTGTGTGCAAAAACCACATAAATACGTGAATCGAAATGAAAAAACTCATAATATGCTAACACAATTCCTTTCACTCCAACATAATATGAGATAACATAGAATGTTAATATCCCAAAATGAGACACTATCACGATTTCTTCCGCTCCAAACTATCCAAAATAACATCGTGTCACGGACTAAAACTATCCGAGTTTAATGTAGAGTGGTATATCTTCCGTAACGTATTTTAAAAAATATTGGTAAAAAGCATCCACTATAAGACATCATCGTCCTGCCCTCATGGGCCTCTCATCAATGTTCTTGTGATTGCAATTTCTCGCAGTTTGGCCCTACTTTAGATGGGTCGTTTCCACCTACGTTGTTTTTCTCTAAAATAAAGTCTGAATTATTTATACCAAGTCAAAAAATCCAAGAAGCTTAGTACATTAAGTTTCATATTTATGGGTTGACTCATTTGGACAAAGGTTGAAGATGGGTGAGACAAGCTTAACACACAAAAGCAAACACATAAAAACACCCGTCTTTTTGCAATTGGACGTTTCAAGAAACTAGTAGTCATATTTGTTTTGTGTTTGTGCAATCCGTCTTTGTATCTCGTTGCACTTGTCAATAAAATATTTACACACATTTTCAAGACAAAGTAATGTGTGGAATATTCACACACAAAAAAAGAAATGTTTGGAATCACTAGTTTTATTGGTATATACTTTGACATAGAGTCATATTATATCTAGTTCATTTTGGATTAATCATTCTTGTTTGAGAAAATGTTGTAACGATTTTTATTTTTTGGGACAACTGACTATTAACGCTTTCAAATTTATAAAATTCCGAATACACAAATATATAAAAATAGAAGAATTTGAAAATAGATCAACATGATGTGATGCATATAAAACATAGATAGGTCCATGTGCCTAATATATAGATAATGTTCCTATTTTTTCATCTATAGAATAGTAGAAAACCTTCGAACTCAAAGTTAAATTGTAGTCTTTTTTATAGCTCTGGACTCCATTTAAACTATAAAGTGTAGCTCTCAGTTGGCTAGTTTGGTAGCCTATCTGAAAGAGAAGATTAGGGAAGGGAAACACCAGGCAGCAATCCTCCTCGACCCCATGCTGCAGAATCATTCTAGAACCACAGTTTCAAAAGGCACAGCCTCGTTCTTCTCCTGCAACCAATCCTAGCCAGAACATCCATGGAATCTTTTAGCTTGGAGGGAATCCTCCATCGGGGAACGAGTAAGCAACTAACGCCACAATCCGAGTTTTCCAGCCAGTTTGGAGAAAGGGCATGGTAGTGGAACTCTACTCATGCTAGTAGGGAATGTAAATCATATGTTGGTGTTTCTATTACGGGTACTGATTAAGAACAGTCATCAAAGCATAAAAGAAAAAAATCAATTTCATAGGGCCAATCATAAATTAACCTGACATGACTTATATACAAGTGAAGAAAATCAATCCACAAAGCTCCAATAGAAACTTGCATTCAAATGCATAGGAAAGCTAATAGACATAGTTCAGCATAGAGTGAGCAACAAAATAGTTTTGAATAAATAACCTATCTAGAAACGACCAAGGTGGATGCCTGAGAGTTACCTGGCGTCATTTTGGCCATGACAGTAGACGAACTGCCTCCTCTTAGCCTTGGTTCAATCTTCGTCTTCTCGGGGCACGAGAGTCCTCGCTGTCGACATCTGAGACTCTTGAAGAATCATGTCTTCTTCTAGAAGTGGAAAGGGAACCCATAGAGTCAATTTCAACTGCTGTGTCCGTTTGACTTTCTGAGTTAATAGCCGCGATGCTTGAGAAAGAATCCCGATCATCAACAGGCTGCGTGTGTTCCTGACTCCTTGCCAGATGATGGTTCCCGATATTTGCATCTACTAATCTTTCGGCATAGTCAAATGGCGATGAAGGGGTTGAAGATCTTGGGATGTTTGTTTGCGATCTCCTAACTAATAGTGTTTGTAATTGGCGTATATTCCGTGTATGAGAATTGACTGTACTGCTCTCTGTTAAATCCACTACGTCATGCGGAGGAGCAACAGGGGCCTGCTCATCTCGCATTCTGTTCAACAACATTATTCTTTGGAGAACGGCTGCCCTATTAAATGCTTCATGACCAGCTGAATCATGTGGTGGAGACATATCCCTACTTAAGTCAAATCTTCTACCAAGGCGCCGAATCATTTCTTCCACGGGAAAGCTATAAGGATTCCTGTGGATTGTTTGCCTCAAACTCTCAACCCGTCTAGCACGAGGCCTCCTTGGTATCTCAACACTTGAATCCTCCTCATGCTCTCTAGGAATGGACCCACGTCCATAAATAGGGGTAACATTCTTCATAGATACCTCTCCCTTGCAGACTGGACACTCCTTGGCATCAGAATGAATATGCAACCATTGGTAAAGACAAGGCCAGCAAAATAAGTGACCACAGCACGTAACAACGGGATCTGCAGCCAAATCCAAACAGATATTACAGTCAAAGAAGCTCCCATCATTTCTGTTATCCTCCTTAGCCTCATCTGTTCTGTCTATTGGATCATCTAACAGGAAACCGTTGTTGTTCTCACATGTCTTCGGCTCCTCATCAGTCCTTTCTTCAGCAGCAACACTGCCCTCACCAGCCTGCAACGTGGCGATGCGGCCCGAATCCCCAATCAACTGATTTAGATCTACTGAAAGATTCTGCGGGATGCGCTGCCGCCATCTGCTCCTCTGTCTAACCCTTACTCTAATTGCCTCCCTAATTCTCACAATAGGATCATCAACCCATTCGTCCAATTCTACAACTTCAGTTGATACTGAACCCAAGCCCGCTTCAGGAACAGGACCCAGGTTCAAATCAAGGTTCATGGCGTCCGGTGCCTCCTCACCCTACACGTACCAAACAACACATGATCACAAATTGGTGATGGATGAATCCATACATCAATAAGAACCCTAATTCTATCATATAATTCAAAAATCCATAAGAACACCCCCTTAAATTCACCAAAAAAATAATAATAATAAAACCGAAACTTCACAACAAATTGGAGCAACCCAAGTAAGACAAGCATTAGATTCATCATAAAAAAGGTACCCAGACGAATGATAGACAGCAATTCATCCAAATTGGAACCCCAATTACTACTCTCCCAAGCTAACCCTAATCATCTTGACCCAAAATCATGGGTTTTGCATCTCCAATCAGAAAACCCACATGAGAATTAACGACAAAAAGCCCAGAATAGCGCTCTAATTAGCTAAAAATAGCACCTTTTCGGAAGATGGGATCTTGGAACTCTGATGGGCTTTGAGCCTCAGCGTCCGGGTCAGCTCCGAGTTGACTCAGCTCCATATAACATGTTCCATCATCGTCCCAATTTTGTTTTTTCGTTGTGTGTTTATGAATAATTTCTGGCCTTCGGCGAAGGAAGGGGAAAAGGTAGAGGGCAGGGAAAGAGGAGGGGTTGAGTACGTTTCTACGCGCGCCCCTTGTGATTTTCGTTCGATGATTTTGATCCAACGGGTATAATGCGTTAGTTGACTGGCTGGTCATTCCAATTGACGGCCGAGATTAAAAGTTACGAGGGATGCGAGAAATTATTTGGGTGAAAAATTGAATAGTCGGTAGGTGCTCTTGCTACATGTAAACAATATGGGATTTAATTGTATGTTCCGGATATAATGGCCAATAATTTACTCCATATACTCGAGATCACTCAAATCAATCAATGAGAGAATATTTTATTTTAATTGAAATATTTTGAGTTTGAATCTATTGAAATAATATAATATTAATTACTATTAATTTTTGTGCTTTATTTCAAATATTTTACTACGATCAGACCTAAATTATGTTACAATCCAACACGAAATTGGTGACTGTCACTAAGTCGTGTTAGTAAACCATAATCTAAAAAAATTTAATAACATAATAAATTAGAGAAAAGTACAATTTTAGTACTTGTGGTTTCACGATTTTTGACATATGATCTTATTGTTAGTAAATGACCAAACGAGTCCTGACGTTATCCTCAGAGTTTCACTTTTAGGTTAGGTCACTTCCCAAGCCTAAATTCACTATGAACCTAATTTTTTTTACATTTTAGTTCTGAGTTATTTAGTATATTTCAAAAATCCCCCTAGAATTTTTCCCCTCCTTTCGCTTCTCCTCCCCCGCCCCTTCGTCCCGCCTCCGGTCATTCTCCTCCCCCCTCCGTCCCTCCTCCACCCATCCCATTCCCCCCTTCGCCTTTCCTCCGCCCCTCCGCCTCCTCTTCACCCTATCTTCCTCCTCCTACATCTCCTCCGCCTCTCATCCACCGCATCCACCCCCTCTCCACCCTATCATCCTCCTCCTCCTACCCCCTCCGCTTCCCCTTCCTCCCCCTCTGCCCCTCCGTCTCGTCTCCGACCATCCTCCTCCCCCCTCCGTCCCTCCTCCACCCATCCTCCTCCCCTCCTCTACCCTTCTTACGCCCCTCCGTCTCCTCTCCATCTTATCTTCATCCTCCTACACCCCCTCCGCCTCTCATCCATCCCATCCACCCCCTCTCCACCCTATCTTCCTCCTCCTACCCCCCCTTCACCCCTCCTCGAGCTCTCCTCCGACCTCTCTTCAAATGAGAAATTTTTGAAATATACTAAATAAGTCATGACTAAAATGTAAAAAAGATTAGCTCGGAGTAAATTTAGGCTTGGGAAGTCACCCGAGCCTAAAAATGAAACTCTAAAGCTAACATCAGGACTCGTTTGGTCATTTTCTAACAATAGGATCATATATCAAAAATTGTGAAATCACAGGTACTAAAATTGTACTTTTCTCAATAAATTATTCACAATATAAGAATCATCGAAATATTTCCTCAATATTTTTCAAACAAGCCAATATATCCCCTCCAAAACCCGATTAAAGACATAAATGAAAGATTTGAGTATACATCTTCAACGTCATATCATACATATTATTATTTCATCAAGTAACACATATATTACTAATATATATTAATCTATTGTTACATATACAACTAAGTCCATGCAGTAAAGATCGAAAACATGAAAAAACAAGATGCTTTCTTTTGGTGGAAGGGAAACACTGATCAAATATGTGTTGTCCTGTATTCCTACATATGCAATGCAACGTATTTTTTTTTCTTGTCCGAAATTCATTTGCATTTTGGTGGTCTGGGGATCCCGAATCACACAGAATTCACTCACTTAGTTGGCAAAAATTGACCATCCATAATTAAGCAAAAGGGAGAGCTTGGATTCACGAAGATGGAAACCTTTAATGAGGCTCTAACACTGTCTCACTCTGCTCTCAACTGTAGTTAGATTTCTAGTCAATTAGTTACTTGGTGACCAAGTTAGATTTCTAGTCAATTAGTTACTTGGTGATCAAGTTAGATTTTTCCTAATCATTTAGTTACTTGTTGATCAACTCCATGGTGGAACTCGATTGCAAACTTCTAGTTGACTATTTTAATTCTTCACCTATGAATTATGATCATCACTAGAAATGCAAACCAATTATTAGTCTAGTTGGCTAATATTGTCTCCATCATTCCACACGAACTTGAGGGACTACCTTTGTATGATATTGATTATTAATGAAGATTCTAACCTTTACCCTTAAAAGGGAAAATGTTTACGTTAAAACATTGGACATAAAATTTTTAGAAATCTATACCAAATCCGTCGAAATTATCAAACTTTAAAATCGAAAAAAAACAGATCGTTTGTCGATCAGCGCATGGTTCATAAGAAAACTATTCCAATCTCTTCGTCCGCTGGCTTTTGACAAACATTTTAATATTATTTAGTACATTCCGATTAATTCGTTTCTTTCCATAGTGGTATGTTAACGTCCCACTAGCTTTTCTTTAGAACCATAAACCCCACTAACCAAAGAAGCGGCCAAGCCAGTCCAGCTGTGTACTTTGCTAAAAAGATAAATAGTAACAACAATCTAATACTCCCTCCGGACCCCTAAAAACAAATACTCTTCCCTTGTGGCTCCCCACACTATAAAATTATTTGTTGAAGTACCCATTAACGCCAGATGCAAGTTGATCACATTATAATAACTTGGATTTAAACAAAAGAATATTATAAAATATTTTTAAATATGGTAGAACGGTTTAACATTAAATACTATAAAAAAATTGCATATTTTTTGTAATTAGCAGTTATCTTTCTCAATCCAACCTAGTAAAGTCATCTTTTTTAGGAAATATTTAAATGATCATAATTTTATTTTACAGTCTAAACCAATTTCTTTGACATCCCCACGCTCAAGATGATTGATAAGCACCCACGAAGTATAATTATTTCGCAAACTAACAGAATAATTAAGAAAACCACTTTACCAGGACACCAATGGATTGTTATTTTTCTACACCACACGACCTTATGGCTTATTATACTCACATAAAAATAGTTGCACCAAAATGAACGTCCACCATTAAATCGTAAAGCTATACATATAATCACCAAGCGTCAACGTAAATTACATATTTAAGTTTCATTCTTAGACATCGAAATGGCTTCATTTGCGAGACCCAGCAAGCTGGTTAAGGACCGAGCTTTGACCATCCCGAGCTTCGACGTCTTCCTCCTAACGATAATTGCTGGCTTTTTCCCATCATCCACCAAATCACCATCTCCTTCGTCACCATCATTATCCTTCGCATCTTGATCCTCCTCTAGCGACTTTAATAACGGGCTTCGGAGGCTCGAGAATGGCTGCGAATTGGCCTTGGATCGGTTGTTCCTACTAACATTGCTCATGCTTCTTAGCCTCCCTTTACCCAAATGGTGCTCACAAAGAGAGTAGCCTACGAGAGTTTGTTGGCAACACCTCCAACCTCTCCCGTTGACCCGGCTGCACCTTGACCCTTCCATAATTGCACCACCTCTTCCCTTCTTTCTTGCACCAACTTGGGTAGTAATAGTACGATCCCTATGATCCATGGCTAATCCTCTCACTTCTTCTTCGTCTCCTTCTTGGCCGACTTGACCACTTCTCACCTTGGTCTTCATCTTCGTATCGACTATTGCTGCCTCATCATAATCAGGCGATGATTTCCTCTCGACGCTCCCTCTTCTCTTCTTAAGTTGAAACGACTTCTCTCCTTCGAACCACCTCCCACCAGCTGCTCAATTGTAAACTCAATCAATGGTTAAGTGCAAAAACCAATATCCAGTTCCACCAGATCCTTGAAATATTAGCTACCCAATATCACATGATACATTTTGGTTACCTTTATCACGGGAGGAACCAGGCTGGTTTAAGAGCGTACGTTTAATTTTTGCACCAAGCTGGTCACCTCCCTCCCTAGAATACAACCAAAAGGCCAACCACATGCACCAAACGCACACAGATCCGAGAGAGATATCAGAAACAGGTAGCTAAAAGTCGTAATGCGATTACTTTGGAAAAATTTACACCAATGTTATGCGATTTGAATTATACACTCTTGTAGATTCACACACGCATTTTACTGTAATGGGATGTCTTCTAATGGTAAAGCAAGGCTAGAGCTAGAGTTGGGTTAATGGGGACCAGCTCATGAAGATAGAGATCCCATTTTCTAAAGTGCAATTACTAAATTAAAGGGTCTAGAGACTCCGAAGCATCTTAGCTAACATCGTTGGACTTGGTGGCATCACAGTAATTCTCATTTGGTGTAACTACCCTCAAAATTTTCACCGACCTTCAACTTTGTTTTTACTGCCTTACTTTTATTTCATGGGGGAAAACACAAAAAGAAAGAAAGAATGCAACTTTATATGCTTTGGTTCCTTCCTTTCTTACCTGGAATCATTACTCCTCCTCCTCATCATCTCTCCTCTCTTCATCCCGTCTTCCTCTATTGAAAACTACAAGCCACAAGCAACAAGAGATCGGTCCAATTTGGGTGCGAAATTATGAAACAAGTGACATAAAATCACCTCCATGCCCAAGTACAACCACCATAGTTTATAGTTGACTGATCTAAGTACTAACCTTGACCGCCTCGCTGCCGGGTCCGGAGGGTTGACTTGGGTGATCCGGTGGACGGAGGTCAAAGGAGGAAGCAGCTTCTGCTATAAGGGAGAGTTTCCTTGGTGGGTTCTGGTCCACTTGAAGTTGCACCAAAGGTAAGTTGGGATCTGATGACCATATTGGGACCGGAGACAGTGAGGATATAGGAAGTGGCACTTTCCTTTTCCTTATCCTCATCTCTCTCTCTCTCTCTCTCTCTCTCTCTCTCTCTCTCTCTCTCTCTCCCCTTAACTAAGAAGTTCTTGCAAGAAGAAGTTAAAAGGGTGTAATGATCATGTGTTGGGTGTAAGAAATAAGACCAAAGAAACCTATAAAGGTGAGAGTTTGAAGAAAAAGAGAGGCAAGATGAGGCGCTAGAGGGTGCAAATATTTTATTACCATCTCCTAAATAAAACCAGAGACTATTATAAGTTATAACCGAGGATTAAAAAAATGATAGGGAGAGGAGAAATATAGTTTGGATCAATTACTCTTACATCCTTCAAGTTTATTAAAATTTATGATTTCATCTCTTTTATTACGAAATTAATTTTTTTTTCTTATCTGTTTGTCTTATTATACGTTTTAATCTCTCGAATAAAAATATTTTTTCCGATAAATGATCAATGAAAAGAAAAAAAAATATCCTTGACAAAAAATATATTTTTTATCCTCTTGAACCTGAAGAACACATGAACACCAAAAAAATATAATCATAAACCCAGAAATCAAGAAACAAATAAACTTAGACCAGAAAGATACTCTTGAAACCCAAAAACTAAGTAAATCTTATTCTCATTCTCCGGCAGAAGTCGAGGGCAAACTCGTCAAAGTACAAGCTCTCTGCCTCCTCCCCCTCCTCCTCCGTGTTAATTAATTTTACAAAAGGTACATGTGCAAGTAATATAAAAAAATTCTTGCTCAATTACATTGATGTTGCTATTGACACATAATAATTATACAAGCTATAAATATTTAACTTATAGACAATTCTAGCTAACAAACTAAGCTCCATGAAAGAGCTGGGTTGGATAGAAGGTGCCAAAACTAATTGAGAGCTACCACCGTATGTATGGCCTAGTGGTCAATGGGGTATGACCTTAAGCATGAGGTGGGAGGTTCGAGCTCCGTAAGCCCCTTCCAAGAACCGGAATTGTGGAAATAATTTAAACCCACAATTTTTCTTGACAAAAAAAAATAATAATTGAGAGCTGAGTGGCTTTCGACAGAGAGAGAGATTATATTCCCAATTGTGGGAGAGAAAATTGGGAGTTTGTTGTGAACTTGACAGAGAAGAAGCTCAAACCCGAGGCCAAGGAGAAGAAGTCCAAGGAGTCTACTCCAGCCGCTGCTCCCAGGAGTCGGTTAACAAGGCAGAACCGGAGAAGAAGCCAGACGCTGGAGGGAAGAGGAAGACTCCGGCGGCGGTGGGTATTATCTCTGTTAAGTCTTGCGCTTTTGGATTCAAGCTTCACTCGTTACTCGTGTTGGGTATTATCTTATGGTAAAAAATAATATTTTGACTCTTGGGACTAAAATATATAATAACCTAAAAATTTAAGGACTAAAAGTTTAATTTATGGAAAAAAAAATAAATCATAAGCTTTGTTAAATATGAGGAATTCAAAATAATTTATTCATATATTTTTATGGGAAAAGTCCTCCTAGGGCCCTTGTGGTTTGACCCGTTCCTAGATAGGTCCTTGAGGTTTAAAACGGCGATAACTGGTCCCCGTGCTTCACATCTGAGTCCCCTCAATCTGGTTTGATTCGAAAATCCAAAGTTCAATCTCGCAATTCCGATGACAAAAATACCGATTGTCGACTCCAGGTGACTCACCAAAGTGTCTCCGACATGTAGATACAAATTTCACATGTTTTCGTCACTTGAATTGCGAGATTGAATTTTGGATTTTCGAATCGAACCGGATCGGGGAGACTCAGATGTGAAAATTGAAAGCACGGGGACCAGTTATCACCGTTTTAAACCTCAGAGACCTATTTGAGAACGGGTCAAACCACAAGAGCCCCAAGAGGACTTTTCCCTATTTTTATCTAATGTTTTATCGGTTCCGTGGCTTTTGGTCTCTCTCTAGTTGTTTGGGATAGTTTCTCTCTCTAGCTTTTGTTGTGTTGCACCATAGAAAGAAGAGAATAGGAATAGGGACGGGGGATCTGCACGTGCGAGACAGCTGGGCGTGCGAAGTTGACCGGTTAAACGGGTAGCCGGTGACAGTTGAGATGTTACAAAATGGTGGGAGTGGGTACTTTAGTTATACTTTATAGTTTTATATGAGCTCTTTGATATTTCCCCCAATACTTTCTCCCGGGACCCACTTGGTATGATAGGCAGCAGGTGATGGTTACTTAAATTGGTAAGAGACTAATATATATATATATATATATATATATATATATATATATATATATATATCGCCAAAATGAGCTCAGCTTGAAGTAGCTAGGGACTCTTTTCCAGTTATCCAAGCATCCTGCCAGAATTTAATTCGTCTTCCATCACCTAGCGACCAGCTAATACCATTTTCAAGTATTGTTTTTACGCTACAGATGCTTGACCAAATCGGAGAGTGTGCACTACCATTGTAAAGATGTTCCTGAAACTCTTCTCCACCTACTCAAGCCAAAGAGGGATGGACAAGACTGGTTCAGAGGTGTGCACAAAGAAGTTTCTTCCGACTGGACTTCATAAGCTGGTTTGAACACAATGTCCAAACTAAGGTGGAGTTGATTGATAAGGTACCTTGGAATACAATATTTGCCACTATGTGTTGGTGGCTCTGGAGAAGACGTAATAACACGAGGTATTTACAAATGTGCACCCAACACTTGACTTAGTACCCTTTATTCTAAATCAAGCGAAAAGTTACATGGATGCATGGAGGTGCCAAGAGCTCTTACATGACGAAACTCCCGGGGAAGCAGGCTGGTCCCCTCCAAGGGAGGAACTTGTAAAGTTGAACGTAGATGGCGCATCGAGAGGAAATCCAGGCCCAGGAGGTGGTGGAGGTGCTTTAAGGGACAATCAAGGTACATGGTTATTCGGGTTTGTCTTCCAAATTGGAACCTGTGATGCTCTCACGGCAGAATTATGGGCTATGTACTATGGAATTAAGTTGGCTCTGGACAGAGGATTCGTGAACATTGTTGCGGAGTCGGATTCGCAGCAGGTTGTAGGCCTCATCTCCAAGGGAGTTGTTCGGGATCATCCCCTCGCCTCTCTTGTGACTACCATCATTGAACTTCTACGTCACACCTTGAGGTCCAATTTCGTCCTAGGCATTGTAATATGCTTGCGGATAAATTAGCAAGTTTAGCTTTTGATTTTCCAAAAGGGGTTCATGTTCTGGAATCCCCTCCAGATGGGTGTCTCCAGTTAATTTGTTTGGAGCGCCCCTGTTCTATTGTGTAACTCTTGTCACTAATGTTTAAGAGTGCTTGACACTCACCCCTTTCGACCAAAAAAAAAACTAATATATATATATATCGACCAAAAAAATTGGCAAGAGACTAATTATCTAGAGTTTTTTTTTTAAATAAGATTTGATATTTACATTGGTTGACAAAAGTTGGCAGCAACCGAGGATAAGACTCGACTTTTTTTTTTATTTCGTTTTTACGAATGTATCCACATTTTTAATTATTTTTTCAGTTAAAATTTTTGTATTCAAATTGTTACTCTATTTTACAACACGAGATTAAAGTCTCACTCGCATGTCAGTGCTTTTAAACTTTTCTGTCTAAAAGAAATTATAGATTTGTTTAATAAGCTGCCTCAACAAATAATAATTTAACATCTCAAATATTTTAAGTAATTTATAAGTCTTAAGAGCCTTAAATTTCTGATGTCCAGCATCTAATACAAAATAAAGCATCTAATAACGGGTAGGATAAATAATGTATATTCATTTTTCGGTGAGGATCTTTGATGTTTTTAAAGATATTTGTAAATTTGTAATGTTTGGCCTAATTTTTTTAGAATTTAAATCCCTTACCGAGATAAGAACAATAATATTATCAGCCACTTGGCGACTCCTCCTAAGTAATATACTAATATATAGCTCGGTACCACAATTGGCAGAATTTTAAAGTGGGTACCTATTATTCTAATAGGGAACTGATAAGCAGTTGAAAGTTGATATTTGATCGGTAGATGAAATTAATAATTTACCAGACACTATCTACTAGATATTTTTCATAACTATAAAAAAGTCTATCATAATTGTAATTTTATTTTGTAAAGTAATTTTACATATGTAATTTCTAAAAATTTACTACGCTAGTTCCATTAAACTGCAATTTTTTTGGCACCATAATATAATTAACAAAACAGTTATCTTAATAAAATACTTATTGGACCAAAATAACTCTGACTTTAACAAAGGACTATAACACGAGAACCATGAGATCACACCACAATACTATATTAGAAGATTTATAAATCTTAAACTGGAGAAGCGATAGTTTCATAACTTAACAGCTTTTTTATTATTTTTTTTTGGTGAATATCCAGGTATCCGGCCCAGCCCGTTTATCGGACTTTTAACTGGACCGACTAATCCTGTTCGAGGCGGATCCTGGGGTTAAGGTTTTAAACCTCTCCCAACGCCGTTGCGGGGGATCGAACTTTAATTCGCCCTTGTAAGTACAGCCCCTGGAACTACTGTACCAACTGTGCGTTGGTTGCAGCTTTTCTATTATTTCACGCACCTAAGAGATGCATGTATGTGGTAGTATCATTTTTCAGATATGTGTGCAGATCCTCGACTATATGTTTCGTTGCTTACATTTTGACGAACCCAACGAATTTTGCCGTGGCAAAATTTTTGAAGAGTCGGAGACTATAATCTCGTCATGGTGAATAAACATTATTATTTTTTAAAATTGTGGAAGCAAACCTTTAAATAAATATAAAAAATAAAGATAAATACAAAAAATAAGTATATGTACTTCAGTCAAAACAAATTACTCATAGCTAAGTTTTTCATTGATCTCGATTACGGGATTTTTACTTTCGAAGTTGAGACCATTGCCTAGGAATAAATATTACATTACTAGATGTGTGAATTGTATACATTTTTAATAAAATTGCATTTACTTAAAAAATGGATGCTGTTTTGTTGATCTTCCCATCCTAACATATGGGGTCCAAAAATGATGCATCATGCTTGTCTTTTTTATCGTGCAACACATGAGATTGAATTTTAAAATATTTTTGAATTCATAAAATATGTAAAAATTATATTTATAAAAAAAAATATTTTATAATAAATTAAGATCGAGATTATTAAATTTATTTTAATTGGAATTGAAATAAAGGAAAATAAGGCTGTAATAGAGGCAGATGGGCCTCAGTATGGGGAGAAAGATGATGGGCTACGAAGGGCAAATGGATCATATGGGCTTAAAGAAAATCCGAGAATAGAGCCGGCACGGCCCAAAAGTTTAACATCAAAGTTTCAAGAGGCCTTTGAATTGAAATCACAATTAGAGCCCATTCAAGTGAAAATTCAAACGATGATTCGATTAGCACATATTTTTTAAAAGGGACGGAGGCAAGCGGGCCACATGGAGTACAGTCCCAAGGCGGAAACGAAATGGTACCAAATAGAGGAGATTAAAAATTAAAGATTTCCAGTATAAGATAGTCATATAATTTTAGATGTTTTAGGCAATTTTAGTCCCCAATAACGCTAGTAATATAGTCACTCGTGCATATTTGACGCAACTTTTTGATGTGTAAATTGTAATAACATAACATTTACGTAATCGAAAAAAGAAGAAAAAGAACTAATGTTCATCATAAAAATGACCGAGAAGATTATGAGAGGATAAGGATGACCAGAATAATGATATGCAAGTTATTTCAAAAAAGAATTTCGATAATGACATCGCCAGAGAATTCGCTGTGTATAAAAAAGTAAACTAAGAAGATTTCTACATTCATTTCCAAAATACAACAATCAAATCATTTTTAACTACTCTAAGATCCTGATGCTAATTTACCTTGTTCTCAATATTATTTTGAGAAATCCAGAGATCAGTCAAAGATCTATCTGACTCAAAGTTGACATTATCATGTAAAGAAAAAAAATCTTCTGGTGCTACCAAACAAAATATGCAACATTAATTAAGGAAAGAATCTGTTTACACAAAAAAGGAAAGATTGAAATGCACACTCTTAAAGTTATTCGGCTTCAAGCTTTGCAAACTCGTACCCCTACAACGTTAAAGCCTACATGCATGCAGGTTGGTCAGAGAAAAAACTGTCCAAACGAAAGAAAATAAGAGATATGATATGGGTACTTCTTCTACTACTGCTACAACCTAGCTAGCTCAGACTTTGACTTGTGCCTTCTATCTTTCTTCCTTTTTTGTTGAAGAGCTTTGTATCTTTCTTTACACATAAGCACCCTCTCCCCTTTCCCACCTCAAAAAAAAAAAAAAAGTCTTAAAGCCTCTAGCTTTGGGGTCCTCCGGCGGTCAGTAATCCAGACCCTTTTCCGGT
>SOPF01027898.1:0-46385 GCA_012979155.1 Hypericum perforatum
AAAAAAAAAAAAAAAAGAATGGCGGAGTACGAGGCGGCACGGATGGTACAGAGGCAGGAGATCCCGAAGGAGACGGCCCTCCAGGCGTTAAACACTATAATTCAGCTCCACTTCGAGAAGACCCTCGAGAAGAAGCGGGCCATCGACCTCCAGAAGAAGGAGCTCCACAAGCAGTTCCTCCTCTTCTTCGTCTTCCTGGGCCTCGTCTTCTCCTCCCTGGCCCAGCCGGAGCGCCTCCGGTGCCGCCACTGCTGGGCCCCCATCTCCCTCCTCACCCTCTCCCACCTCGTCTTTTACGTGTCCGTTGCCCAGACCCTCCGCTGCGTCAACGGGTTCAAATACCAGCGCCGCTGCCACAAGCTCACCCTCGCCCTCGCCACCGACAAGCTGAGGGATCTTAAGACAAGGGAGGTGGTGGTCGGGGACGAGTCCGAGCTGGAGGTTCACTACCAGGAGCCACCGGAGACCTACTTCGCCAAGTTCAAGAGGAACTGGGCCTTGCACTTTGGCTTCCTCCTCCTTGTCTACGCCTCTATGGTCTCCTCCTCCGTCGCAATTCTTTGCTTTTGAACTTGCCTTTCTAATTTATGTCTCTGATTTTTAGATTGTAGCAACAAGAAGAAAGAACAAAAGGGATTTCTGCTTCTTAATTATGGAATTTGTTCTATGTTTTCCATAAAAATTGCTTCTCTTTAAAACATATTTTTTGGGGTGTTTGCTTTTTTAATTCATATTTTTTTTTTCGTCCGCCTTTGGAAGGCAATTATACTGAAGTGACGGCTGATTGCAAAAAAGCTGTGGTAATCGTTTGGGTTACTCATTGTGGAAGCATTCGTTTTGAAATCACAGTACAGATTTAGTGGGATAATTATATTTAACAATTTAAAAACTAAAAAAATGGTGAAATAAAAATGTTAAGGAAAATAAATATACAGTTTATAATATTGTTTCTCTAATTTCTGTTATTGGAGTCAAACAATGTGAGACAACTTTCTCTAAAAGTATTTTTTTTTTTTATATTCTTAAGCCTTAAGAACCTGCAACAGCGGAGATGGACTTAAAAAAGTATCCGTTGGGAGCTCGGAAGTCGATTTAATTGCTCTGCCAAGAGTAACGTTGACTAGTGTTTTCCAGTCATTTATGACTGGTTTGGAAAAAATTCAGAGCAATACCTTAGAAAACTTATCTCTTGTATCATCAAACCGCCACCTATTAATACTTCCAAATTCAGAGCAATACCTATTATACCTTCTTCAAATTCAACTAATTCACCTATCATTACCTAGAAATACTCACAAATTTCTTTAAAAAACAATTTAAGATTCAATTATCTGAAATGAATTTCTAAATTTACAAATTTATCAAATTATTTAATAAAAGAATAAAATGAATTTGTTTATCAAAATATTTAATAAAAGAACAAAATAAATTTGTGTTGAAAACGTAATTATCTATCTCTATTTTCCATCTCATTGAAAACTCTTTTCGTTCCGCTGAGTTCTATCTCCCTCTAGGGGTACTTTAGTAATAGGATTTATAGTAAATGGACGATCTTATTTGGTCAAATACCTAGCGGAAAACTCCTATCTTCAGTCCATTACAATATTTCTGAGCAAGTTCAACCCCTCATTCTTTGAAAATTTTACTTATAAAAACCATAAAGTATAAAGCGGGCATGAAATATATATAGCTCATTACTAAATGCTACATATAAGAAATGGACCAACTTATGCTCCTCAGCTCCTCTTAGCAGATTTCACTATCTTATATTAAAACTGAATCAGATTGTGCTCTAATATTAATGAGGACCCAGCTGGTCGCTAAATGAAATACCCTTAACCAAACAATAATAAGACATACTTCCTTCCTCAACATATAAGGTCATCTCTGCGGGGTGGGAGGTCATGCAGCCTCAGAAGATGCGAGCAGCCGAGCATTATGACAACAGTAAAAGACAAGCAAGAGTTGATGAGCCTGCAGCATTATATAGATCAACTTAAAAATGGTGACCGAGTGCCCCATTTACCCAGACTCGTGGTTTGATCCGTATGGATGATTCTCCAGAATCCCCCCTTCGCATGGAAGTGTCACTCTCAAATGAAGAAGCTGGTGATATCAGGAGAGAGCAGCGCACAAAGATTTGTATGCATCCAGACACACTTTGAATTTCTCTCCGGCCGTTGCCTGCAAAGTGAAAATATAACGGAAGGTACCAGTTCAGCGGGAAAGAAAGACCAAAGTAGGAGGAAGTCCATTAATACATCTAGAAAATCTAAAACCATGCCGTGCTCTTAAAAATGTTCAGCAGAAACTCAACTGAAACTTCGTACTAACTATGTCAGTCTAATCAAATTCCCACGGCACCACCAGAAGGGACCTCTATTTCTCTCTCTCTCTCTCTCTTTGAGATAGCCTACTCCACTTATAGAATTTCTAGTTACAATCCATTGTTGGGATTACTACATCACTAGTTGAAAGTGTGGTGGGCTGGGCTGGTTTATAAGTGTGGAAGATGTACCTACTCATTGTCTTAAGGTTTTGCGTAGGATATGGAAATTCCTACATCCATTACATGGACTGAACCCTGATGAACTAGATTTTATCACATTTCCTCCCTTTTCCACAGAGCCAACTCTCAAGTGGTGAAAAGAACCTCTCTTTGGTTAAGTGGTGAAAAGAATTTGAAGTACAAGTGTCTGTAGATATGGAAGATCAACAGCCAGAACAGAACATAGATGATAGAACTTCATGAACACACCTGCAAAGGGCCTTGATGCAAGTCTGGATGCCACTTTAAGGCTGACGAGTGAAAACTGCAGAAAATATCCAAACAAATTTCAGCAGCCAAATTATCATCATCCTCGATAATGGAAGAGAAAACTTGCATATGTCATTAGGCAGTACTCTTATAGTTCAAGTGAACAAAAACTTACGCCTTCTTCACATCCTCTACTTTAAGAGGACCTGTAGACGGAAGACCGAGTACGGCTCTATCTGAAGGTGATCCCACCGAACATGACTCTTCCTCCTCAGACTCAGATTCGCTAGCTGTGTCCCATTCTTTTGAGCTGTATTGTGTCCAATTCTTTTGTTCTCTGTTCTGAAATCTGAATGTTGAACCTCTAGAAGAAGATGACTCGTTGAATGACCAAGTGTACTGCTTGTTGCCAAATGTTGCTTCAAATACTTTCTCAGTGTAATCTGATGCCTCGAAGGAATCTGTTCTAAACTTACCTGAAAAACGGAACAAGAATCGCATTCATCTGATTAGATATGCAATAATAAAGGAAGCCATCAGTCCATCGGTATCATATCCAGTCACCTAACTAACTGAATGAAGCTGCTCAAAATTTCTGAATCTTTTTCCCTTGCTGAATTAAGAAACTCAAACTGCAGTAGTAATTTGAGTGATATACTAGATGAAGTACTTTATGATTGCATTTGCTTACATCACATATGTTTCTTACAGCCTATCCTGAGTATATACTGCTTTCTCGTAAGAAAGACATTCAACAACATGATTCAAATGCATAGCTTCTCCCACTGAATAGTATTATGAGAAAGAATGCCACTTCTCTGTTTCAGTAAAGCAAATATGAGATTCCTAATTGATTAAGGGATGGGATCTGAAATTTCAACATCCGAAAAACAGGGACAAGGAAAACCATAAAAAAAATTTTGGCGTCCAGTTATCTTATTTAATAGTCAGAGGATCGATACTTTCATGCTTCCTGTATTAGAAACATGATTGTTCCAAGAAAGACTCCTTTATAGTTATAAATATGGTCACTTAAGAGATAATTTGCCAGACACTAACAGTTACTATCTCAAAAGCAAAGCATAGAAGATTATTTAAGCAACTGAATAAGGAGCAGAGAAAAGCTGGGATCGATTACTGCCCATTGTGTGTTTAGAAAGATCTTGTGACAATTGAGGAAGACATATATGATTACCAAATTGAAGAACCCCTCATTATTGTAGTCATAAATCATATATTATGTATGATCAAACAAAATTAAGGATAGAACATCTGATGAGCTGAACTAATAGCTTGTAAAACAGACCAAAAAGAATAATAAAGGGGGATGGTGACATGATCAATGCATGTAAAGCTTTAAACCCGGTTATTTCTCAGTGTCAAAGACTAAGAGATAATTTCCTGGGAAATAGGATACAGCAGATTAAAGGGCATATTTCACAGAAACCCAAAAATGAAAGGAAATAATTTCTACATCTATTAAATCACAGTTAGAAAACAACAAAAGAAAGAGGATACACTTGCCTTTCGGTTTTCTAGTTTTAGATTTTGAGGGATGCTGAGAAGAAGCCTTCACTTTCTTTTTTCTGACATTGGCATTTGAGTCGTCCAGACCAAATGTCCGTATTCTTTGTTGATGCTGCGCCGGAGTAACAAGAAGTGCCAGCATTTAGCATGTGGTCATGTTATGTTAATCGCTGAAATGTATGAGCAGAACTAAGCAGTATAAATCGATAGGGAAATATGTGCTTCAGCTTCGAATAATAAGGAAGAGTGGGGCGATTCCCAGAATCAGTCTCATGATGTATCTACCTTCGGTTGCTTCATCAAGAACCTCGTAGCTAATTACTAATGAAATTCTTTTGCATAAACTAAGATAACTCTGGAAAACAATTACAAAGCCTGGATTCCAAAAGAACAGTAGGTCAGACACCAGCCTGATCCTGAGTGAGAGCATCACTTGGAAATACGACACAAATCAAACACAATTTCAACAAAAAGAGCCATAGCAACACGCGGGATCAGAAAAAAGGAAAACAACTTAGGAAACACATCAACTCCAATCTTTTAACAGCAGAAAACTAGATCTTTTTCCGTCAAATTCAAACATCAACAGGTAAGGAGGACAATAACATAACCAGTCTTCTCAGCATTAGAGCAATAGCACCAGTGATCACAACTGTAGATATCAAGGTCTTACGAGGATAAATCTCAAACCACCTAGATAATGCACCACATTGAGGGAAATGTTTTTGCAACTGATGACACAGCAAGTTGTGAGATTCACGAAGAAAAGAGCTAAATCTAGATTCACCTGAAAGGGGCTTTCACAGTGTCTGCAATTGAGGAGGTTATTCAAGGCTTTTTTGGTATCAGCTCGCTTTTGACGAGTCACGAATTTTATGCGATTCTGCATTCAAAATATAGATATCTTAGCAGACTAAGAAAGAGAAGAAGAAGAAGAAGAAGAAAGCTACTTAAAGTTTCAACAGTAACAGCTAGTTAGAGGCAATTTCCGAGTGGTTTACGGAGCTCATTAGATGTCTGTAGCATAATAATTTTTTAAAGAACTGGAAGGAATCCAACTTTCCTGGTCCAGGAAAAATTTGTACCTTTGATGGCTGTTGAGACTCTCTCGCATCCTGGAAAAAAAAATGGGAAAGAAATTCAATCCATTTACCTACCTGGTCTTCATACCAACCCTTGATCCGGAATTCATGAAAAGAATATAAATTGTGAAAAATCAACAATGTTCAGAAAAAGACTCGTGTCGGAACGCAGAAGACAATTGGTTGCATCAGGGAAAACGGATAATCATTTAGATTTCGAACAACATTAAAATCATTCTGGGTTGTTTCAAATGATAAAACAAATGTTAAAATCTAACAATAACATTCTAGGATTCGATGAAACTAGCTAGCTAGCTAGGTCTTTCATACCTAGAACTCGGAAAGCGAAATGGGACTTACAAAATGGAACTTGCTCTTCCGTTTGTCCGCCTCTGGAATGTGCGTGGAATGGAATGAGGCGGCAGTTGAAATTACGTTTCGCAGATATGGCGTTGTGGGCGTCAACAAAATGTTCCACGCGTTTCGGCATCTGGGTAGTTTCATTATTATCACAGCAAAGAGTTTTTTTTTCCCACCTAAATTAACCACCTAAGCAGTTGCTTGATTGTAGTTCGAGGGTTGATTGTGTTCGAGGGAAGAGATGTTCTTGTCCGGAAAAGAGGTTAACGGTGTTCGAGGAAAACGAAACTTTTGGGCTTTTGGTATCATTTGCTGGCTCGCGGGCCTGCCTCTTTCTTGGAAGACTTTACATTATTTATGGATTTTTAAGTTTACTTTAATATCTAGTCACAAAAAATAATTTTATTGTCGTGTGATCTAAAATTAATTAATTGGGTTAAATTAATTTCAAATAAATCATTTGTTTGCTCTCCCAAGTAGGAGGGCTACAATACTGCATAGATAGAGCCGATCCATGCACGGCTGTATCAATCTTAGTCTTGTAACTGGTGGAGTTGAAATATTTTTGGTCTTCAGCTACTCCATGTGATAGTACTCCAATCGAGCTATTTGACATATAGTTGGCTGTATATCTTGTCGTAAATCTAATTTTCTCCAAGTGTCTTTTCATATTTTGAATCACCACCTCACTGGTAGGAACAGATAATAAATACTCGAAGTATTCCATTACTTCTTGCCACGCAGCCATGCTTAACGTATTGTCAAAGTGAGACTGAAGCTTTTGTTCACGCTGAGTTCTCCTATCTTCAACTTTCTTGGTGTAGTATTCAATATCACTAACCAGATAATCGTGTAACTCACAACCATATGTTTGAACATCCTCAATCAGATAATCTGGTGATTCATCACCACAAACTCCAATATCTTCAATCAAATTCTTAGGTAATTCAATACCATAATAGGTATTATAAAACCACCTTATAACTGTAAAACGAGTTTCTCTCCGAGTTTCTTTCTTAGTCATTACGAGACGATACGTATCCCACAATCTTTCACTCATGATCTTCAAAGACATTTTTCTTTGCAGATTGACCAATATTTGTTATTTGGGCCGTATCTTTCTCGTCAATGATCTGATTGAAGTGATCTTGATACTCCTAGAAAGTTAAGAGATATATCTTCAACTTTTGTGATTTGAGTTTCTTCGGATTCGGCTTGTAAATGGCCGGAAAGACTCATCGAAATTCGCGGATCTGGCTGGATGTCAACTTACAGATTGACCACTATGTAGTATTTCAGTCTTAACTTCCTCGTACGAACTCCGATTTCGGTGTTCTTAGTGTCCAGAGAAAGAGGAAAGACCGTCCTCTAACTTTCGTGATTTAAATTTTTTCAGATTCGGCCTATAAAAGGCCGAAAAAGTATCTCAAAGTTCGCGGATCTGGCTGGATGCCAACTTACAGATTGACCACTATGTAGTATTTCGGTCTTAACTTTCTCGTACGAACTCCGATTTCGGCGTTCTTAGTGTTCAGAGAAAGAGGAAAGATCGTTCTACAACTTTTTTGATTTAACTTTTTTCAGATTCGGCCTGTAAAAGGCCGGAAAAATATCTCAAAGTTTGTGGATCTGGCTGGATACCAACTTTCAGATTGATCACTATGTCCTATTTCGGTCTTAACTTTCTCGTACGAACTCCGATTTTGGTGTTCTTATTATCCAGAGAAAGAGGAAAGACCGTTCTACAACTTTTGTGATTTAACTTACTTAAGATTCAGCCTATAAATGGCCGAAAAATCTCTTCAACGTTTATGGATCTGGTTGGACGCCACTTTTAGTATAACCTTTGACCGGTTTTGATCTCTTTTGAGAAGAGACTCAAAACCGAATAGATATTCTTGTGAATCACTCTTCTCAGACGCCCTCCTTAGTCCCACCGAGCGTGCCAAAAAACTGTTGTGCAAATAAATAAATATGTTAGAACGTCGAAAACGATCTAAAGACGGATCCGGAGTGGTCGTCCCAAGATGTGATTCGAACGAATAAGGCAAAGATGGAAGAAATATGGGGAAAACGAAGAGAAGATATATAGATCTGACTTGGTAGATAAGAAAAGAATTGGTGGAAGAGCAAGAACTTTATTGAATTATAGGGGAAGAGGACAAGAGGAAAACATAAATGATAAAAGCTACATCTATCCTAAGCTAAGATAAAAAGCCGAAGCTTTGATAAGAGATTTGATATGTTGTGTTGTGTTGTTTTGGGGTTCCCTTTCTCTATACCATGCCTGTCATTATATAGAAAAAACTAACCCTAGCCCGATACCAAAAATCCTAGGCCGTTCAATACAAAAAGGGAAAATTAGGCTAAGGTCCCTGTACTTTAGGGATTCAACCATTTTAGTCCCTACTGTTTCAAAACTACTCTTTTAGTCCCTACTATGCAAAATAACATAGACATTTAGTCCCTACCGGGTCAACTGCTGATGTCAACAGTCAACATAATTTTTTTAAAGACTATTATACCCTTCTTTCAAATCTAATCGATTCAATCGATCTAACTTGACTCAACCCAATCGACCTAACCCGACTCAACTCGACCCAACCCCCTTATTCTTCTTCTTCTTTGAATACGCTAAAAAAATAATTTATGTACAAATTCATAAAATTTTAGTTACAATTTTGCCATTTGTAATTTATTTTAAAATAATTAATAAACAATCAATAAAATCAGTAATACGTAACCACCGTAATAATTGGTTATTGATTATATTAGGTATTATTTTTGGTAAATAATAAAAGAAAAACAGTACAATACAAAATGAGCGATGAGGCAAGCGAGAATCGCCCGTCGCCGTCCCGGCGGTGAGCCTCCGCCAGCTTGGTGATCAACACCGTCATCGCCAGACAAACAGCGAGAATGACGTTAACCAGACTCGGAGCTTCTTGGTCCCACCCATCCAACGACCGGTTACCTCCACCCCAAGCGAAACAAACCCTGGCACCACGGAGTTAAGCATCAGCCCTAGGGCTCCCGCGTGGACACCGTGGTCGTAGAGCCGAACCTGGCGGGCGTCACCCTTCAAAACACCTCCGTACACCTCCCCATCTAGTCCATGTCGAAGAGGAGGAACAGGAACTATGCGATCCAGTTGAGGCACGTGACGATAAGAAGGATCCGTATCGGCTTCTTCAGGTCTTTTAAGGCCTCGACCAGCTGCCCAGTACAAGAGACACCGCCTTCTTTTTGGTCTAGGTCTTCGTCTTTTTTGGGTGGGGACCACATGGTCTCTTTCAAGTTGTGCGAGGGCGATTATGGTGAGGACGAGCATGAGTGTGATGGAGATGAAGAAGCAGGACTTGAGGTTGGCACAGTACACGTCACAGGCTAGGGGATTGGGTCGAGTTAGAAGAAGAAGAAGAAGAAGAAGAAGAAGAAGGGGATTGGGTTGGGTTGGGTCGATTGGGTTGAATCGGGTTAGATCGGGTCGAGTTAGGTTGGGTTAAGTTTGAAAGAAGGGTATAATGGTCTTAAAAAAATTTATATTGACTGCTGACATCAGCGGTTGACTCGGCAAGGACTAAACGTCTATGTTATTTTGCATAGTAGGGACTGAAAGAATAGTTTTGAAACAGTAGGGACTAAAATAGTTGAATCCCCAAAGTACAGGGGCCTTAGCCTAATTTTCCCATACAAAAAACCTAAATTATCCCCGGCCTGAGATAAGAAACCTAAACTGCCCGAAGCTTCCAAGCTGATAATGACCTCCTTCTGTACCGAATTTGGAAAAGTGATAAACTACAAAGTTGTAGATTTATCTCTTATCTTTCTGTAGCTTTTGAAATCATCTCAATCCGATATTTGAGCAGTTAGTTACGCATTTTTTACTAAAACTGGTCAGAAAATCCGCGAATTAATTTTCCGCTACAACAACTATGATAATCAAATTTATGATGGCTCGTTTAACAAGAACTTAAGCATATCTCATATGATCTAATATGGTTGTTAAGTGCATAAAGATACACGGAGCATAATATATAAGAAAAACTTAATCAACAAAGATTAAGGGGAGCGTTAGCCAAATTTTGATAAGAAGTTGTCCTTATCAAAATGAGGTTGAAAATGCCTTAAATATTTTTATTAAGTACATATCATAATTAGTTAAGTACAATTAAATAAGGCTAAGCAAAGTAGGACACTATTCCAATATTCAATTATTCATGAGTACTACAAATTGCTATTCTTGATCAAAAAGGATAAAAAGTATATCAAGAAATTGATCATAAACTATAAGAAAAAAAATTAATAAGTGATCTTTCCTATGAGTAAGTTTGTTTTATATATGGTCACAAACTTCATTTTATTTGGTTCATAATTTATATGTGAAAGTCAAAGAAAACAAAGTTTTTTATATACTAAGTTAGTGAAAATTTGTTTAAGTATTAATCAAGTATTTACTTTTTCGATCTGATCTAAACTTGACCAATAGATCAAGATATTTATCCCAATGTAAATGCAGATTTGAAGTTTATCTTGATCGAGATGATTTACACTTTTATGAATCATACAAGTGCTTTGCCAAAGTTTAGATGTTTGATGGTTAAAATAATCTTCTTTGGATTAAAGTAATTAAACTTATAGAAGAGTTTTATAATCATCTTAAAAAAGCCTACGTGATGGAACACTTTTTTTATTTATAGAACAAAGGATTAAATCTTAGTTATGTTGACTAAACATAACTTGACATAAAGAAAGTTTCGGGTGTACTCTTGTCTTTACTTCTAACAGCTATTTTAAGGGTCAAATCATCTACAGGTCAAAGTTAACTCAAGCCAAGGTTAGAAAGAAAAGGTTCTACCTTTTGCTAATTAAGAAGACTTTTGTAACCATCAAATACTTATGGCTTGGAGAATTGTTTTTGAAAACTTGCTTAAGTAACAAGAACAACACCTATTTATGAATTGAAAGAGGGAGCTTGAAGACTTGCTTGATAAGTGATTATAATGACTACATCAAAGAAGATCATATAAATATAAGAACAAGTGAAACATATGATGTAATATTACTTATAAAAAAAGGTGACCAAGATTATAGAAAAATCTAGCGTGAGCTAAACTCTCATGTCTAGAAGAGAAAACTATGATCATGAAGTAGTGAAGATAAAATAGAGTATTGTAGAATATTAACGTACTACACTCTCAATTTTTGTTTATAGTTTAGGAGTAGTACATTTATAAGAGCAAAGATAAAATTAGAAGATTTTTAGAGAGCCTAAATCTAGATAGTAACTAGCCGCAGCTATGAAAACTCGTGTGTTGAAGATTACTAGTGAGTATGGTGAAACTAAGACGGTGTATAGCTATTTCCAATAAAGCTAGCAAATAAAGATTTGCAAATGCACTTGTGAAAACTTGTAGATTTGCAAGTGTGCCTGTGAAAATTCATAGGTTTGCATGTGCTCCTATGAAAACTTAAAGATTTGTTAGTAAATCCGATAAAACTTGTAGTTTACTCTTGTATTTTTATTCTGTGTAATCAATAGTAGGAGCACAGTTAGAGAGTGAAATATACTCAAATGAAAAAAAAAGTGGAACTACTATATATTTAGTGTTAGTCTTACTCTTCTCATTTTTATTAACGTCGATTGACTATGTACCATCAAAAATTGGAAAATCACATTGATACCTAATTCACCTTCCTCTTATGATGCTTATTGGACCTACAATTATCAATAAATATTTCACCAATTTTTTCTCTCTGAAATGAAATTCTAAATAGTAGTCCGCTAATCTTCTCATTAGTACCAACAGTCTTTTTATGTGTTTTTCTCATTAACGCATCAAAGATAAAATCTTCATGAAATTTAATTTTTATTATTGTAGTGCATTTCTCCATCATATTTCAAAATAATTTGTATACTTTTGAGTCATTATGAGCACCATAGCAACAAAAATTGTCACACATTACAGGCAAAATCTATTTTATTCTGAAATTTTTCCAAAATCTATTTTGTCATGACATCACGTTAGCAACAAATCTGATACGGTTAGTCTACATGAATATATGGATCTGACCAACTTTGGACCAGAATCATGACCACGTGGAGGGTCCAGACGGGCGGAGTTGAATCGACCAAAGAGGTCTCCCCCTCGACGAGCTCGAGCCAGAGGTTGTGGATGTTCTTGGTGCTAGGTTTGGTGCCCCACGATGTGAGCAAGCCAGATGGGAGTTGCGACCCAAGCCAGTCAGAGAGGGACTAGGGTGTTGGGAGAGGGTGGCAGCTCGGCACCGACATCGAGATCGACCCCTTTAGGAAGCGCCGCTATTTTATCTACAAGGGTAAAAAGAGAATTTTGTGTGATGCGCTCGAGTTGGTAGCGGAAGAGAAGAGGAAAAAGATGGAGACGGCAACGAGGATGAGTTCCGAGAAGGTGGCGGCAGGCTTAGACCCTAAATAAGGATTATTCAAAAAAATATAAAAAAATTTGAGGACCAAACATACAATTGGCCATATTACAAAATGGATGGGCAACAGCCAAAGACGTACCCGAGATGTTTTTTTAAAACCACAAGAGACCTGATTACCAATTAAAAACCACACAGTACTTTGTTCTCACACATAATAGTAATTTTATTGAAATTTATATTGTAATCTTTGAGTTTTAACTTCATCCAAAAAAGTCGAGAATAACAACTTCTAGTAAAAATGTACTCCACTTCAGCTGTGTACAGAGAGACACAAAATTTGCTTCTTGCAAAACTATAATACTAACATGTTTCTAAGCGACCGACACATTCTTGATATACTCTTCTTATGTAGCTTGAAACATTCATTGACATTTGAGTAGTTAATTAATTTGAGTCTAGTCTCCTTTGGATACCAAATTCCTAAGTTAGTTGTTCCTTTTAGATATGTAAATATCCTTTTAATAGTCATAGCACAAGTTTTCATAGGATTATATTAAAATTTATTACAAATGCAAATATTGAATAATATATGAGGTCAATAGTAGTTAAATAAAGTAAATATTTGATTATTCATCGATATTTCTTTTGATCAAAAGAAACACATTCCTCATCTTTTTCTGTCGTTATACTAGTAGCCATAAGTGTGTTCATTTTGTTCAGTTTCATCATGTCAAACTTCTTCAAGATATCTTTGGTATACTTGCTTTGACTTATGAATATTTTCTTTTTAAATTGACTTATTGGAAGATCGAAAAAATATTTTAATTCTCCAACATGTTTATCTCAAACTCTTTTTTGCATAGTTTTTTAGAACTTCTTGTACATAGAATTATTTGATGCACCAAAGATGGTGTCATTGATGTATATATTTGTACAAACAATAAATTATTCTTTTCATTTTTTATGAATAATATTTTCAATATTGTCCCAATGGAAACTTCCTTGTACTAGAAAACAACTCTACTTTTTGTATCAAGTTTTAAGAGTTTGTTTCAAACCATGCAAAACTTTGTTTACTTTTTATGAACATGCTTAAACTTGTCAAATCTTTTAAAAGTAGGTGGTTGTTCTACATAGACTTCTTCTTTTACGATACCATTTAGGAATATACTCTTTACATCCATTTGATAAAGTTTGAACTTCATGTGGCATGAAAATGCCAAAAAGAATTGAATAACATCTAATCTATCAACAAATGTGAATATTTCATTGTAGTTTATTCCCTCCTCTTGAATAAGTTTATACTTATTTTGAGTTATAATAGCATTTTCATTTATCTTATTTTTAAAGATCCATTTGGTTCCTATAATAAAATGATTAGTTATTATTGTAACAAGCATCCACATATTATTTTTCTTATATGGATTTAGCTTTTTATACATAACAATCATCTAAAACTCATTATTATAGCATCACTTATATCTCTTGGTTTAACTTGAGATATCTATACCATTTGTGTACAAATATAATGGATTGTCCTTCTAGTAAGTATTCTTTGGAAAGGATTACCAATTACCTGAGTAAGAGGATGATTTTTTATGATTCTCCACTCTTTAGTGGTTGGAGGTTATTTTTGGACACTTTCTTCCTCTAGTTCATCATCTTTATCAAAGATATAGTTTTCATCCTTCTCTTCATCAAAAATGTCTATAGTTTTCTTTCCTAATTACAATGCTTGTTCATCAACAAGATAGGTACGGATTACTACTTTACTTGTTGTATACATGATGAGCTTTTGAATTATCTACATAACAAAAAATATAATATAATCACTTTTGGAATCTAATTTATCAAGATTACCCTTGTCATTGTGCACAAAATATTTAGGTTTGAATACATAAGAATAACCAATATTAGGTTTTCTCCTTTGTAAAACTCATAAGGAGTCTTTTTTAGCAAATATCTCATTGAGGTTCTGTTTATGATATGACATGCTATGTTAATAGTTCATGCCCAAAAATAGTTTGACATATTACATTCACATATCTTAATCCTAGCCATTTCTTCAATCGTTTTGTTCTTCTTCTTAACAATCTCATTTTGTTGAGGTGTTCCAGGAGTAGAGAAGTTATGACTAATTCTGTTTTGATCCTAGAAATTTTTGAACTTTAATTTCTCATATTATGTTTGGAGATCACTCTTCACATTTATAAAGATGGAACTTTTCTCATTTTGCACTTTCTTTTAAAACTTGATAAATATATTAGTTGTTTCACTTTTTAATCTTAAAAAGTATACCCATGTAAACTTGGAGTAATCATCGATGAACAAAAAATCATGGTATTTTTCTGCCAAGGTCAAGAAGCAGACAAACATTATTTTGGTTTAAATAATGATTTAACATGTTTGAGCTTGGTACATACGTCACATAATTTATTCTAATTAAATAATAAGCTTGATAAACTTTTAACCACTTTGTTTCTTTGTAAGTTTGGACAATGTTCTCTTATTAACTACCCTAACTTTCTTTGCCATAACCAACTAGCATTATTTTTTAATATAAGACAAGCATTGATTGCATCTAGATTCTCTAGATTAATAATATAGACATTACCTTAGAAATACTATCTTCAAATTTAACACATAATATATTTTTGCATAGTTATGATACACTAAGCAAATTACAGTTTAAATCATCAATAAAAAACACATCTCTTATAAGAGTAGTAGATGAATTACCCATATTATCTTGATTGATAAGTGTACATTGTCCATTATCCCCAAAAGTGTCCTTCCCACCTTTGTTTTTCTTTATACTAAGGAAGAATCTCTATCTATAGTCATATATATCTTGCTCCAATTCTCGTTTGGCTCATTATGTGCTCCAAGACATACTTGTAAGAATAACAAAGTCTTTTATTTTGCTACCCAAATATAATTAGGTCCAAATCTATTAGATAAAACATAGGTTGTTTTAGGAACCCATACTTTCTTTCTTCAAGATGTATTTCCATTTGACAATTCTTAATTTGATGCTAGACCTTGTAGTATAACATCTCTTGATAATTTGATAAGGACTTTTGTGCTGTTTATTACATAGGCGGCTAGCGAATTATATAAGATGAGACACAAACGTAATATTAGGAATAGTCTTTTGAGACTTATGCTATTTTCACTCTTTCTCAATAATTTTGATCCTTTCATATTTATGAGAGATAACTCTCTTCTGAGTTTGGATCTATCAATCACTACTTCTCTTATCTCTTTAATATCATCATCAAAAGTATTATAGAGCTCTTCATAGGTAAAATTAATAAAATCATTAATATTTACTTGCGAGCTTTTCCAGCTTGATCCCATCAAGCTTGAGTGTACTTCTTCATACTCTTAGGAGTTGGATAATCCTAAAAGGCTACTTAACCTTTGTCTTTTTCTCTTTTTAATGGGAGCCTTTCTTTGAGTCAAACTTTGCACAATCACTTATGATGTGTCAAACTTATTATATTCAAAGCATCAAACAAAAAAGTCGTCTTAGATTTGAGTCCTCTTATAAGAAAGTTCAGTGAGGAAGAGAGGGCAATGACCAATTTATGGGGATGAAAATAATCAAACAATCTTTTTCGATACTAGTTTTTTGCATGCCAGGCCAATAATCCAGGAACTCTTATGTAACTGGAAATATTATAACATTTTGCTTTGTGTAGACTATCATGTTGTTCATCTTTCATCTTTCATAGTTTGGTAAGCAACACTTTAAATAATAAGGTATAATTAACACAACAAGAAAACTTTCTAAAATAATAATTGGTAAATTAATTAAAATTGACACATCATAAAATAAAATGGCATAGTAAATCATACGTAATAAATCAGATAATTAACTTAAATTCAATTTGACTAAATACAATTCAACCAGTAAATAAATTAAATTAAATTAAACATACACCACTTTTATAATGCATAAATTATATGAACATACTAAATCATACAGTTAACTAAAATTAAATTATTTTAATTAACACTAAAATAAAAATTTAACTAACAACTCTATAAATAGCATAATCAACTAATTATAATAGTGTAATCAACTAATTATAATAATTGAATTAAATTAATCAAAAAATAAATCTACATATTTTTAACACAACTCCATAAATATAGTACAATTAACTAATTAAAAATTTAAATTAGAACAATGATAGTTATAAAAGAAAATTAACTAACTAATATAATATTATATTACTTAACAATATAATTTCTGAAATAATAACATGCACGAGAAGTTATCATACGATGAATAGCCAGAGAGAAATTGATGAGAGAGAAAACAAGAAATTAACACGTTATTACCCAATTGATTACAAAGTTTAGACTGATCCTACTTTTCTAGGTTCATATATATATATATATATATATATATATATATCTTAGGATTGCAATTTGGTCACTAACACTTCTATCAAATTAAAAAAAGGTCATTCTTACCATAACAACTTTCCTTCTTAAAAGTCCTTTTCCACAGAGATTCACAACATAAGTTAACTTCCAACTTTTATGGTCAATTTCCAAACAAAAGCTTCACTTTAGCAATAATTTCAATAACTCAACTTCATTTTCAGCTTTAGGAGTGTAGAACTCAACAACTATAGCAACTCAAAGCAACTCTTTGATCAAATGTGATGTTGTATTTGATTGAAAATAAACTTACAGTAAACTAAAGATCAAATACTATAACCATTCAGTCCAAACTGAATTTCTAAAATTCTGCAATAAGATAATGAGCACATACTATAAAATTCTTCTTTCTTGCTATCAAATTAACAAGGTGGGAAACCTACTATTAAGATCATTAACAATTTTCCAATGACATTCTCTTCAACCAAATTCTTCTAGCACCAAGAATTTATAAACTTCCTTGTTGTGTTGCATAATCGTCCAAAATCTTAGCAGGCTCAACTACAAATTGGACTTTATCTCCCATTTTTGGTAAAACTGAGGATACATGAGCTTTAGAAGGTAGTGTGATGCATGTGAGAACATGCACCCGTTTAGCTTTAGTTTATGTCGTTTTGTCACATTTTAGGAAGTGTTAAGTTGAGTCTTATCTATGTTTTGTTTCATTTTGATTAATTGGTCAAGGAGAAGATTACCTATTGTTTTGGTGTGTTTTGTAGGTATTTGGAGCATCTTGGGAGCTAAAGCAAGGATCGGTGGACATAGGCGATGAGTCGAGCTGAAAATCGGAAGTTTGAAGGCAATTGTGAGTTGGGGCAGATTACTACCCCAACGTACGCTGGTCAGGCCAGCGTACGTTGGCCTTGTTCGGGAAGTTTTGCTCGGGAGGCAGAGAGCAACCCCAACGTACGCTGGCTAGGCCAACGTACGCTGGGGGTGCTCGGACAAAAAGAAGTCAGAGGTAGAGAGCAACCCTAACGTATGCTGGCCTAGCCAACGTACACTGGGATTCGACAGCCAACATTAAGAATTGCTTCACCAAACTTCCCACTTACCTTTGTCTACTCTTTTGAGGTGGAAAGCAACTTGGTAGAGGACAAGACCAAGGGGAGGCTGCAGAGAAATCACTTGGAGAGGAAGAGAAAGAGAAAAGCTAGTTTTAGTTAAGAACTCTCCAAGACAAAAACATTAGTTGTTAGTCTTTACTTTGTGTTCTTGAATTGTTCTTGAGGATATTGTAACATTGGATTCGATATAATCAAGGTACTTTCATTGTCTTCTTTGATTGCAAGTTATCTTTATATTTGAAGTCCTTATTTAAGATAGATCAATGAATGCTTATATTTTGATCAAGGATGACAACTTGGTTTAGATTGTAGCCTTCATTCGTTTATTGGAGAAAAACTTGATATCGCTAATGAATCTAGGCCTGACAAACTTGGATTTATAATCGATATTGAGATTTTAGCACAATAGTATTAGATCATCAACCCAACGATCCATTCGCTTAGCTTAAAGTCTAGGAACGCATAATCTGGTACTTAGCGAACTTATTCACTTTTTATTCCCTGTGGAGACGAATCAACTTATCACGATATTACTTGTGCGATTGTGTATTCTTGCACATATTTAGATCCAACTTTGGACGCATCAAGTTTTTGGCGCCGTTGCCGGGGAATAGAAGTTTGAATTTGTTTTCGTTAATATTGGAACTAGTGTTCTTAATTTTGAGACTAAGCTTTGTTACATGTTTATTATTCTTGTTGCATTTGATCCTCTCTGTTGAGTGTTATAGTATCATACAAGTACAGGAGGTGAATGCCAAATACTCGTCGTGAGAACCAACCTCTTCTTGAGCAAGATTTGGAGATTGAACGAACCATTCGACGAATCAGGAGAAGAAACTTACATATAGAAGAGATGGGTGATCGATAAGTAGTCAATGTTCCTGCCGCTATGAGACACAAGTCACACCCAAGGCTTGTTGACCTTCGATCAAGCATTAAATATCCAACCGTGGAGGCAAACAATTTCGAGATCAAGAGCAACCTCCTTTCAATGGTTGAAAAAGACCAATTTGGAGGTTATCCCTCAGAAAATCCAGCAAAGCACATCCGAAACTTCGAGGATCATTGTTCGACAGTAAAGTACAATGGTGTCACACCAGATGCCATCAAGCTTCGACTGTTCAAGTATAGTTTGAAAGATGATGCTAGGGAGTGGGTAGATTCATTTCCAGCCGGCACCTTCACAACATGGGACGAGCTTGCCGACAAGTTCTTAGAAAAGCATTATCCTCCAGGTAAAACCACTCAACTGCGTAATAAGATTTCTCAATTTAAACAGCTAGGTGGTGAATCGTTGCACGAGGCTTGGCATCGCTTCAAGAGACTACTTCGCGAATGCCCACATCATCAGATACCAGAATGGATGCTTATCCAAACATTCTACAATGGATGTGAGCCACTTATTCGAGTCAACCTAGATGCAGCAGCTGGAGGAAACTTGACAGATAAGTTGGAAGCTGATGGTTTTCAAATCATTGAAACCATGGCTACCAACAACCATGATTGGGGAGAACAAACCGAGAGAAGAAGAGTTGCTAGTGTACAAGACAATGATGAGGTAAATGCTCTGAAGGCACAGGTAGCAACACTTACGCAACTAGTTAAAGGATCAATGTCGCTTCAAGCAACATCATCATCGCAGGAATGCGAAATTTGCACTGGACCACATGGAATGGATAATTGTTCATTTATTGCTGAGCCTGTAAATTTTGTGGGAAATACTAATAGGAATAATGATCCTTATTCCACTACGTATAACCCGGGTTGGATAAACCACCCAAATTTTTCTTGGAAGAATAATGCAGGTCAACAGGCACCTCAACAATCGAGACCACCTTATGGAGGTGGAAATGTTCAAGGTCCTCCACCTCAGCAATTCCATCCATATCAACAAAGGTGGCAGCAACACGGACCACCACCACAAGATCGTCGAGGTGAGGATGAACTGCACAAGCAAGTGTTGAGCCATGAAGCAACCATTCGAAATCTTGAAGTACAAATCAGTCAGTTGGCAACGCAACTCAACGCGAGACCACCAGGCACTCTTCCAAGCAATACCGAGGCTCCTCCCACCAAATAAGAGCATTGCAAGGCCATCACAACTAGAAGTGGCCTAGACTTGGAGAAGAATGCAGTGAAGACTCCAGTAATTCCTCCACCAAGGAAGATAGTTGGGGAAGAGGAAGATGAACTACAAGTAACTCCTATCACTGGAGAAAAAGATAAGGTACCTAAGGAAGCAATCAAGCCAACACCGGAAAGGAAGTACCCTCCACCGCCATTTCCTCAAAGGGTGAACAAGCAACTCATGCACCCAAGCTACCACAAGTTCTTGGAGCTTTTCAAGAACCTTTATATCAACATACCGCTCCTTGACGCTTTTGAGCAAATGCCAACATACCGGAAGTGGATCAAAGAATTCATCTCAAAGAAGAGGAGCATTGATGATTTTGAAGTCATTCCTTTGACGAGAGGGTGTAGCGCTGTCTTGAGCCACGAGCTACCTCAAAAGATGAAGGACCCCGAAAGTTTCACTATTCCATGCACAATTGGTGACCAAGTATTCAAGAAAGTACTCATTGATTTGGGGTCCAGCATTAATCTCATGCCTTTATCAATATTCCAGAAGCTTGGATTGGGCGACATGAAGTCTACATCGATAGTACTCCAGCTTGCAGATCAATCGGTGACAAGACCAAAGGGAATAGTGGAGAATGTGTTAGTCAAGGTTGACACCTTGATTTTTCCGGTGGACTTCATTGTTATGGAGATGGAAGAAGATCGTGATGTACCACTTCTCCTTGGTCGGCCATTTTTGGCTACCGGAAAGACAAGTATTGATGTAGAGAAGGGTGAGCTCCGATTCAAGGTATGTGATGATGAAGTTATGTTCAATGTGTTTGAAGCAGCCAAGTACCCATCTGCAGAGGATGATTGCTACCGGATCGATGTTGTGGATGAGATTGTAGCTGAGAAGGAAGAAGAGCAAGCGCAGGAAATTTCATGGGAAGATGTTGAACAAATTGAAGATTCTAGAAAAATGGTGGCATGGGCACGCACGGTAGAATCGCTGGAGTTAGATGACACACCAAGGCCAAAACTACAGTCATCCACTGTTGCACCACCGGAATTAGAGCTAAAGCCACTTCCAACACATCTCAAGTATGCCTACCTAGATAAAGATCATAAGTTGCCAATCATCATCTCTTCCTTGTTGGATCAAGATCAAGAAGAGCAACTTTTAAAAGTGGTAGGCGAGCACAAAGAAGCTATTGTATGGACACTCGGAGATATCAAGGGAATTAGTCCTTCTCTTTGTCAACACAAGATCATTTTAGAAGATGACTTCAGTCCATCAGTAGAAGCACAACGAAGACTCAATCCGAATCTGAAGGAGGTAGTAAGGAAGGAAGTTATCAAGTGGCTCGATGCCTGTGTCATTTACCCTATCTCAGATTCAAAGTGGGTGAGTCCAACTCAATGTGTCCCAAAGAAGGGAGGTATCACGGTGGTTTCCAATGCCAACAACGAGCTCATCCCGACAAGGATGGTAGTCGGTCATCAAGTATGTATTGACTTCCGAAAGCTTAACAAGGCAACCCGAAAGGATCATTTTCTGCTACCCTTTATTGACCAGATGTTGGATAGATTGGAAGGGCATGCATATTACTGTTTCTTGGATGGATATTCGGGATATCTTCAGATTGCTATTGCACCGGAAGATCAGGAAAAGACCACCTTCACTTGCCCTTACGGTACATTTGCTCCGTAGGATGCCATTTGGACTTTGCAATGCACCGACCACTTTCCAGCGATGCATGATGGCGATTTTTTCGGACATGGTAGAGCGAGAGATTGAGATCTTCATGGATGATTTTTCGGTGTTTGGAGATTTGTACGACAAATGCTTATTACACTTAGGAAAGGTGCTTGAGCGCTGCAAGGAAACCAACTTGGTTTTGAATTGGGAAAAGTGTCACTTCATGGTGACGGAAGGAATAGTACTCGGTCATAAGATATCAAGAAATGGACTAGAGGTGGACAAAGCCAAGTTGGAAGTCATAGCCAAACTACCACCTCCACTAAACGTCAAGGGAATACGGAGTTTCCTAGGTCATGCCGGATTCTATCGGCGCTTCATTAAAGATTTCTCAAAGATAACCAAACCCCTTTGTAGGTTGCTTGAGAAGGAGGTTCCATTTGTGTTTGATGAAGAATGCCAAGAAGCCTTCACCAAATTAAAAAAGACACTCGTGTCGGCACCAGTGATAGTATCTCCAGATTGGGAGCTACCATTCGAAATCATGTGCGATGCAAGCGACTATGCCGTTGGGGCCGTCCTTTGTCAGAAAAAGACTACCGGACTCCATGCCATTTATTATGCAAGGCGCACATTGGACGATGCTCAAGTCAACTATGCGACGACTGAGAAGGAATTTCTTGCAGTAATCTTTGCCCTTGACAAATTTCGAGCTTATTTACTTGGGAGTAAGGTAACGGTGCACACAGATCATGCTGCTATCCGTTATCTCTTCAACAAGAAGGATGCTAAACCAAGGCTCATCTGATGGATCCTTCTACTTCAAGAGTTCAACATAGAAATTCGTGATCGAAGGGGTGCCGATAATCCAGTAGCAGACCATCTTTCACGACTCGACAACCCGGTGGTAACATCTTCTTTTCCTATTAACGAATCTTTTCCTATCAACTATGCGACGACTGAGAAGGAATTTCTTGCAGTAATCTTTGCCCTTGACAAATTTCAAGCTTATTTACTTGGGAGTAAGGTAACGGTGCACACAGATCATGCTGCTATCCGTTATCTCTTCAACAAGAAGGATGCTAAACCAAGGCTCATCAGATGGATCCTTCTACTTCAAGAGTTCAACATAGAAATTCGTGATCGAAGGGGTGCCGATAATCCAGTAGTAGACCATCTTTCACGACTCGACAACCCGGTGGTAACATCTTCTTTTCCTATTAACGAATCTTTTCCTGATGAACAATTATATGCATTAGAAGTCATTTCTATCCCATGGTATGCCGATCATGTAAACTATCTTGTGAGTAATATTATGCCTCCTGATTTGTCTTCCGACAAGAAGAAAAGATTTTTGCGTGATATTAGGTACTATGTATGGGATGAGCCATATTTGTTCAAAATTGGCAAAGATCAACTATTGAGAAGATGCGTACCACAAGAAGAACAAGAACTCATTTTGCACCATTGTCATGACTCGCCTTACGGTGGCCATTTTGCTGGAGAACGCACTGCCGCCAAGGTGCTACAAAGCGGATTTTATTGGCCAACATTGTTTAAAGATGCTGCTGAGTTCGTGAGCAAATGTGATCGATGCCAACGAACAGGGAACATTTCTCGCCATCATGAGATGCCTCAGGCGGGCATCATGGAAGTTGAAATATTTGACGTGTGGGGTATTGACTTTATGGGTCCTTTTGTTCCATCTGATCGTAATCTTTATATTCTTCTTGCAGTTGACTACGTATCCAAATGGGTTGAAGCCGTGGCATTACCAGCCAATGATGCAAAAGTGGTGATTAAGTTCTTGCAAAAGAACATTTTCAGTCGATTCAGAACTCCTAGGGTACTCATCAGTGATGGAGGTAAGCATTTCCGAAATAATTTGCTTGCAAATGCACTAACAAAATATGGGGTTACGCACAAGATTGCAACAGCTTATCACCCCCAAACAAGTGGCCAAGTTGAAGTTTCCAATAGGGAAATCAAGCGCATCCTTGAAGTCACGGTGAATCCATCACGGAAAGACTGGTCTAGCAAGCTAAACGATGCACTGTGGGCATATAGAACTGCATACAAGACTCCTATTGGGATGTCACCGTACCAGTTGATTTATGGAAAAGCTTGTCACCTTCCAGTTGAGCTAGAGCACAAAGCATATTGGGCACTGCATCGGTTGAACTTCAACCTTGACAAGGCGGGTGAAAGAAGAATTTTACAACTTGAGGAGCTTGATGAATTTCGTCTACAAGCTTATGAAAATGCCAAGCTTTACAAGGAGAGAACTAAGAAATGGCATGACAAGAAGATCCTTCGTCGTGAGTTTTCGGTAGGCCAACAAGTGTTATTATATAACTCACGCCTAAAACTCTTCCCAGGTAAACTCAAGTCTAGATGGACTGGTCCATTTACGGTGGTTGCCATATCGCCTTATGGAGCTATTCAAATTCGGAATACGGATACGAATGAAGAGTTTAAGGTAAATGGACAACGCATTAAAGCATACCTTGGTGATCATTGTGAGGCACACGAATCTCACATCGACCTTGCAGACCCAGCTCAGTAAGACCTTATCACCGTCAAGCTAACGACGTTAACTTAGAACTACACTTTTCTCTTAAATTCTTTTAAATTTTTAGAGTCACTCGTCCGAGTTTTCCCGAGTTTGTGGGTTTCTAGGGGAATGTACATAGGGTTACCCTCAAAAAATATGTCATTTGTTTTGGTTTTGCAGAGTAACGATCAAGTCCGGGAGCAAAAAAAATTGGAGGAGAAAATGGCAGAGAGCGACCCCAACGTACGCTGGCTTAGCCAACGTACGCTGGGGCTGCTCGGGAGAAAATGGCAGAAAGCTACCCCAATGTATGCTGGCCTAGCCAACGTACGCTGGGGGAGCTCGGGAGGAAGAAACAGAAAGGGACCCCAACGTACGTTGGCCTAGCCAACGTACGCTGGGGGTCGAATTCCCCTCTTCAAATTGCCAACTCTTCTCCTCTTCTCCTCACTTCTTCCCTTCCTCCAAACATTCATCCACACTTCTCCCAAAAAGAAAAACCCTTAACCCAATTTGTTTTGCAGATTTCGAGCTCATCCGTCGACGAATTCAAGATCCGACAACTGGGTTTTGCTCCCCTTGCCGAGGCCTTCGAGTTGATCCAAACAATTTGACATGGGCAAGGAAGCTTCAAACAAACGTCGCCGAAGTGCAAAGGAGCCAGGCGAGACTTCACGCGCATCTCGGCCGATCGACTTAACCCAAAGGTACGATGCTCCTTTCCTAATACATGAAGAATGGGAGGGGGAGAGATATAAGAAATTTGACAATTATCGGTTCATTGGATATCAATTGATTGATTGGGATGAAATGAGATTGGCGGGTTGTGATTATGAACTCCAAGAAGCTATAGCTGTACTAGGTTGGGAATTTTTCTCTGATATAGTCGTTAAGACTAATCCTGCTGCTGTTGTCAAGTTTTATAGCACTGTGGTTGTTGCCCCGAATAACTCCTCATTTACTGCACGTATACATGGCAAGAAAATTACTGTAAATAAGGATGTGCTAGTTGACTTGATTAAAATTAATCGGGGGGGGATGGTATAACTTTTTCGAGTGATTCTGCTCCTCACAGTGCTTGGCAAAAACTCACGGGTTTGCCTCGCTATAAGACACAATCACCAGCCATCCTCATTAAAGACATACACTGGTGTGTCTTTCATCGTTTTATGGCTGGGTGCTTTAGTGCACAGTTTGAGAGTAGCAAAATCACAAAGCAACAATTATATGCTTTAGCTTGTGCACAAAACCATCGTAGGTTTGACACATTTGGGTTAATTGTTGATGTGATTAAGCGTACCTTAGATTTGCCTAACCCCCGTTGGCTAGGGCTTGGCCATATTGTTGCTATGCTTGTTCGTGAGTTTGTTGCAGATCCACCGATAAATGAAAACATGATCAACCCATCGGAAATTGATCGTGATCAGCTGGTGAAATGGCATTTAATGTCCAAGACTGGCACAGTTGAACAGGGTACCAGGGAATATGCGGTCATTCCATACATTGATCGTGAGGGTGTCTGGAACCGCTTAATGCAAGAAGAAAATGTTCAACTCCCAGAGCAGCAAGCAAGCATCAATAATCTAGCCCAGCGCATCACTGACCTCGAGGTCGAAGTGCGGAACAATGTAGAGGAACAGGCAGCTCGCTGGCAAATATATCAGGAGGACCAGGCCTACAATCGCGCTCAATGGGAATGGCTCCGCAATCACCTCCAACCTCCGCCAGAACAATGATCACATGCTTTTTCTTCTCCTTACTTTGTTTAGTTTTTATTTTTAATTTTTAGTTTGTCTTTCATTTGCTATTTTCATTGTCCATTTTGCATGTTTTTCTTCACACATTGAGGACAATGTGTCTTCTAAGTGTGGGGGTGTGTGTGTGTTTATGTGTGTGTTATGCTTTTTGTTACTTGTGTTGATCTTGCTGTGCCTGTCTCTCTTCTTACTGTGGTTGTTATGTGGTTGTTATTTTGCTTTGTTATTTAGTCTTATGCATGTGATCGAGTCTGTTTTGTGTGTGTTTTGTGTTTTTGATTGAAGTGTGTTAGAGTCTTTTGCAAATGATGAAACAATCCTCAGAATTTTTGAACTTCTTGTCATAAGAAAAGCCCCATATCATGCATTCAACAGTCTTGAGCAAATTGAATTTTTTAGACATAAGCTATTATATCCTCGTTCATTTAGGCTAGTCGTTACGCTAGATAGACTAGACTAGTGAATTAATGAGTGACATTGTGAGATTTTGAGCCGAAGACAAGGACAATCCATCTTTATTTTATTCACGAGATGTGTGCTTCGTTTGAGCGATGGAGGTGTTAAATGATTACCTTGCATAACTCAATGAGGTAGAGAGTGTCGAGGGTAATTTTGCTATAAGCCTAAGGCCTTAGAGCCAAAAACCTGATCTTATCCATTGCATACCCCGTTGAGCTTGAGCCTATTCATTGAAATATTATATGTAAGCTACTATATAACCATTTCTCATGAACTTTCCCACCTTTAACTATCCGTCCGAGGAAGCTTTAGGATTATATCTTTGGGAAATTTGTGTAAAGGTTCTTATTGTAGTATAGCTTGGGGGGTGCCTTACCATATAAGGGTTGCGGGTAGTCAAGACCATGAAAGTGTAAAGACTTGGCTTGCAAAAAGAAAAAAAAGAGAAACCTTGTGCTTAGAAAAAGTTGAAAAAGAAAAAGAAAAGAAAAGAAGAATGTAAAAAAAAAAGGAAAAGTGGAAAGATGGAAAAGCATAAGAATGAAAGATCATAAAGTGAAAGTGGAAAGAAAGAAGGAATTGAGCATAAAAGTTAAGAAAAGCACAAGGAGCAAGGTAAGTAAGTCATAAAAGAAAAGTTGGTCTTTAGGAGTTGGGTTATATCGGGATGAGTGATAATGATAAGGTGAGACGTGTAGAATAGACGAGAGGTAGAATTTTGTATATAAGCTTCTCGGATCGGGTGGTTTAGCCACTGCCCATGCTCATATCCTCACCTTTACCTTTAGCCCCATTACAACCCAATAAAAGTCCCTCCTATGACATGATCTACTTTGTTTCGAGTGTGTTTTGGTATGATATTTAATATTTTTAGACCTTGAATGTGCATACGAGAGTAGGATAGTTGACCATCATACACTTGTGAGTTTAAATAATTCCTATCCTACGAGTGGTTAACTCTCTAGTCCGGAACATTTGGTGTAAAAACTTGATTAAATGATTGAGGGTATAATAGCCTATTGCTTTTGTATTCACTTTGCTCAAGGTTGTGATGTGTGTGCTTGTGGGGATGATTTTGTGATGAAGGTTTAATTTCTGATGGCACCATTTGATGGTTTTCTGATGCACCTTCCTTGGGGACAAGGAAGGAAGTAAGTGTGGGGGTGTGATGCATGTGAGAACATGCACCCGTTTAGCTTTAGTTTATGTCGTTTTGTCACGTTTTAGGAAGTGTTAAGTTGAGTCTTATCTATGTTTTGTTTCATTTTGATTAATTGGTCAAGGAGAAGATTACCTATTGTTTTGGTGTGTTTTGTAGGTATTTGGAGCATCTTGGGAGCTAAAGCAAGGATCGGTGGACATAGGCAATGAGTCGAGCTAAAAATCGGAAGTTTGAAGGCAATTGTGAGTTGGGGCAGATTACTACCCCAACGTACACTGGTCAGGCCAGCGTACGTTGGCCTTGCTCGGGAAGTTTTGCTCGGGAGGCAGAGAGCAACCCCAACGTACGCTGGCTAGGCCAACGTACGCTGGGGGTGCTCGGACAAAAAGAAGTCAGAGGCAGAGAGCAACCCCAACGTACGCTGGCCTAGCCAACGTACGCTGGGGTTCGACAGCCAACATTAAGAATTGCTTCACCAAACTTCCCACTTACCTTTGTCTACTCTTTTGAGGTGGAAAGCAACTTGGTAGAGGACAAGACCAAGGGGAGGCTGCAGAGAAATCACTTGGAGAGGAAGAGAAAGAGAAGAGCTAGTTTTAGTTAAGAACTCTCCAAGACAAAAACATTAGTTGTTAGTCTTTACTTTGTGTTCTTGAATTGTTCTTGAGGATATTGTAACATTGGATTCGATATAATCAAGGTACTTTCATTGTCTTTTTTGATTGCAAGTTATCTTTATATTTGAAGTCCTTATTTAAGATAGATCAATGAATGCTTATATTTTGATCAAGGATGACAACTTGGTTTAGATTGTAGCCTTCATTCGTTTATTGGAGAAAAACTTGATATTGCTAATGAATCTAGGCCTGACAAACTTGGATTTATAATCGATATTGAGATTTTAGCACAATAGTATTAGATCATCAACCCAACGATCCATTCGCTTAGCTTAAAGTCTAGGAACGCATAATCTGGTACTTAGCGAACTTATTCACTTTTTATTCCCTGTGGAGACGAATCAACTTATCACGATATTACTTGTGCGATTGTGTATTCTTGCACATATTTAGATCCAACTTTGGACGCATCATAGTGCATGCTTTAATAAAAAGACATAAAATACTGGGTGGATTAAGCTACTTGTAGAAAACTTTAAGTACCTTGAATGTATCATAAAACTTGGCAGCCAACTGTAGATTCTTCCTCAAAGTCATTAAAGTCTGCCAATACAACTGAAGTTTTAAGTACACCAAATTACCAACCTAGAAAGATCTCTCACTCCTTCCTTTATCTACTTATAAATTCATTTTATTATGAGCACTAGTTAAGTTTGATGACATATGCCTAACAATTCTTCCCTTTCAGTCAATTACTCATCAATTGCAACCATCATCATATGCTACACTCTCAGCTAAGGAACTCAGAAGGAATATGTCTATACAAAGCCTTAAATGGTGTTATTTGTAGGGATATTAAAAATTGGTATTGTATGACAGCTTTGCCAAAGAAAGTTATCTAGTCACACCTTTGGTACTTTAAAACAAAAATATATTAAGTAAGTTTGTAAGCACCTATTAACTTTTTTAGTGTGACCATCTGACTAAAGATGATATGTAGTAACGAGATTAACCCTCACCATATGAGTTAAGATAATTTCTCCCAAACTTTTCTTGTGAATAATTTGTCTCTATTATATCATGCTTATTAGCAATCTATGTAACTTGTAATCTCCATCCAATAGCACCTAAACCACTTGTTAAGACAATGTAAGGGTGTGTTAAAGCAAAGAAATGGACATATTTAGTGAATTTATCCATAACCACCAAAATTTAATCCTTCCTCTAAGACTTGGGAAGTCCTTTAATAAAATCAAGAAAAATGTCCTAACAAGCACTCTTTGGTACTAGCAAGGGTTGCAATATACTAAAAGGGGCAATATTCTCTAATGTATACTACTTAGAAATTAAATATTTTACCACCACATGCTGGACATTAGCCTTTAGTCTGACCTAGTAAAAAAAGATTTGATCCTCTATTAACTTGTATTTATCCTAGAATGTCTACCAACAATAGAATTTTACATTTTTTCAACCAGTTATATCCTTAATGCTTTAGTCTTACTAATGTAATCTCTTTCCTTAAAGTACAATAGACCATTCTACAACTTATAATCAAGAATAAAGCTAGGAGAGACTACTATGGTTGACAAAAGTTGTTGCGCTTCTTCATACCCATATAATTCCTGACAATCTCAACTAGCCATTGAAGTTGTATTATGGTGATTATAAAACATTCATCATATCTTGCAATACTCTTCCTAGAAAGAGCATTAGCAACCATATTCTCCTTGTCATTTCTATAACCAATAGAGAAATCCAAGCCAATGAGCCTTGAAACTACCTTCTTTTGCATACTGGTATAGATTTATTGTTCAAATAAGTAGTTAATGCTAGATTGATTAGTCTTGATTATAAAATGGCCATTCTTTAAACAAGGTCTCTATTTATCCATTATAGTAAGTAGAGCTAGCAATTCCTTCTCATAAATTGATCTTCTAGCATTCCTAGGACAAAAGGCTTGGCTAAGTATGCCAAAGGCCTTCCCTTCTACATTGAAATAACCCCTATAGCATTTTGACTTGCATCACTTTCAACTAAAAATAGCTTAGTGAAATCTGGCAATGCCAATATTAGAGTAGTGACTATGTCCCTCTTTAAAGCCTGAAAATATTCTTGAGCCTTTTCACTCTATATAAATCCATCCTTTTTCAAAAAATAAAACAAAGGTCTAAATATGTGGCCATAATTCCAAATAAATTTCCTAGACTACTCAATCATTCTAAAAAACTTCTTCAAATTAAAGATATTGCTAGGAGATAGATAACTCACCATGGACACAATCTTCTATGGATTAGTCTAAACTCCCTCCCTAGAGATAACATGCTCTAAATACTCAATTTCTTGAGCACTAAAGTAATATTTAATTCTCTTAGTAAAGAACTAATGAGTTCAAAAAGTTTATAAAGCTCTAAGATGTTGCAGATAGTCAATTATGGATCTGCTATACACCAAAATATCATCAAAGAAGATCAAAATGAAATCTTTAAGATGTGCACCAAATACAGAATTTATCTAAGTTTGAAAGTTTTCAAGAGCATTAGTAAGACCAAATGGCATAACCTTGAATTCAAAGTGGCCATGGTGGATTCTAAAAACAGTCTTAGGTATATCCTCTTTCTTCATTCTAATTTAATGATACCCTAACCTCAGATCCATCTTAGGAAAGTTCACTGCTCCTTTTAACTCATCCAATAGATCATCAATCATGAAAATAACTTTGTTCTTAATGGTTAGATTGTTCAATGGTCTATAGTCTATACATATTCTCCATGTAAGCTACTTCTTTATGACTAATAGAATAGGAAAAGCAAAAAAACTTATACTTGGTTGTGTAAAATCTACCTTAAAGAGTCTTCACTTGCTACTCAATCTTAGTTTTTAGGTAGTAAGAATATTTATAAGGTCTGATACTTAGAGGTTGTGAACCAAGTTTTAGTTGTATCTCACAATCAAAAGTCCTCAAAAGTGATAGAGATGAGGGATCTGCAAACACATCTTTATACTCGGCTAACAAACTGAGCTAACTGGTATGGTCATTCTCACTAGTGACTCAGTACTCCAATCTTGGATGTTGATCCTGGTCCTCTACCATCCAATAGACCTCCTCCAAGCTACTATAATCATGGTTAGCTATATATTTTGGTAATTGATGGCACTTTTTCAAAGAAAAAGAAGCTGTGGTGAACACAAGGTAGATTAATTGTAACCAATTTAGCTCATCTTTGGTCATACTCTTCAGCATAGTTAGCTTCCCATCCCTCTTAATGCTAGCTTGCATTTTTCAAAAGTCAAATTCCACAGAAGTGCTTGGTTTGTAACCCTTCATCCAATCTGTGTCTAACACCAAGTCATTCCTCCTAATTTCAGCAATCTCAAACCATCTAAAATCGCTGGCCTTCCATCTACTATTAGAATTATTTTTATTGCTCAATGCTAGTCATTTTATCTCCATTAGCAATGGTGACCATCATACAAGGAATAGTCTCATATTTTAATCCCAAACTCTAGATCACTATATTATCAACAAAGTTGAATGTGTTTCCAATGACTAACAAGATCAATAATGACTTCCATTGACTCTATCCTCTAATCTTTAATTTCTAAAATATAATCTCCATGATCGAGATTGTTTATTGACCATTAAATGAAGATTTTGGCATTATATATTTAATTTGATGGTTATTAATAGTTAAAGGTATAACTGGTATTAAACAAATATGTATTTAATCACTATATCTCTAATTATCTTTTTTTATCAACATTTAAATCTTTGAAAAAAAATTATATATGTTCTTAGATTTTCTCTCCCGATCAATAATCATAATACCATTACCATAAATAAACAAACCCTACCCTCATTGCTAAAATAAAAAACCCTACTACCACCTCTGTCACCAAAACAAATTCCACCTTGCCCCTCTGGCTGTTGCCAAAACAAATAAATAACCCCCTCCCCCTACACATCTATCGAAATAAATAAATAGCCCCAACCCCCTCCCTCCCCCACCTATACCTGAAAATGACTTACTTCCAAAAGAACTAAATAAATAACCCCCACTCAACCTGATCCCGCCGCCACACTACCGCCAAAATAAATAAATAACCCCAACCCCCTCCCCTCCCCCACCCACACTTAACCACGACTTACTCCAAAAAAAACCCCATCCAACCCGATCCCGTCACCACTGCCCCATAACCCAAACCAAATTCAGATTGACTTACAAGTCCCCTCCATAACGTAGCACAACAAAAGCAATCTGAGATAAATTGTAATGAAATGAACAAATGATAAACTTCAAACGAATCCTTCCAAATTTGAGATGAAGTGAGCTTATTACTAAGTAGCTAGCTATGGCTAATTCACACAAGTTCATGCAAATCCATGCAAAGAAAAAAATGCGTTATGCTTTTGGGTTGATTCAATGATGATTGTTTATGTCCATTCGTACCTCTTTAAAAGGAGACGTGACATAAGGCGAGTTTAATGCCTCACTATTCAAAAGTCACGTCGTGGTTACAATTCACCCAATGCCTTAACTTGGCAATTATTGTGCACGATCAATTCTAAAGAAAGCAACAGACATACCTGTTTAATGCAAATAACGAACAGGAAATTAAAAACAAGGACGTGCTCCTCATAAGCACTTATTGAATGATAACATATTACGTAAAATTAAATGAAGTTCCTGAAGTTCCCATGGCACTCCACATCCATAGAAAATATCATCATCCGTTGCTGGCCCCCACCCCATAGAAGGTAGCAACGATCTCGTCAACATTGTTCCTTTATGTAGTTTATCTCCTCCTCCTCAAAAAGACAATGATTGGGTCAAACTAGGCATAAGCAATCTAAAAAAAACTATAGAGCGGTGGCTTGATAAGGTGGAGAATATCGACGATGGGGAGGATATTGGTACCTTAAACTTTAGTATTGTTTTCTATTTACTTGAATACTGGTATTAGTGGTTGTGAATATTGGTATCTATTTATAACAATATTGGTACTAGTAGTTGTGAATATTAGTACTCAATAACTATAATATTGGTACCGATGTACCGTAATATTGGTATTATTGTATAGTAATATTGGTACTGTTGTACCATAATATTGGTGCCAATGTACCATGATATTGGTACCAATGTATAGGTACCGATGTATTGTAATATTGGTATTGATGTACTGTAATATTGATAGCGATGTACTATAATATTGGTTCTCATATTGCATAATATGGATTTTGATGTTCTTGATGTTTTTGCGACCAACTTTTGTGCGTTATAAGAAGATGAAGAAAAAGGAAGAGAAAAAAATGTAGTTACAAAAGATCTAAGAAAAAAGTCAGTAAGAAGATGATGGTTAGTTCTATAGAAGATGGTAGGTTTTGGCGATAAAGATAGGTTTGTCAAATAGTGGGTTCTGGCGATGATAGTAGGTGTAATATTTTTACAAATTTAAATTTTGAATATTTTGTTCCTTATTAAATTTTTTGTATGATTTTACGGATTACATAATATTTTAAATAATTCATTTCCCTCGTTTATGCTTTTCATATCTCTATTTCATATTTTTTTAGGATTGTAATTAGACTACTAAACTAATTATACCCTTGCGATAAAGACTTTATGATAAAGATGTTACTCTTTAATCCCCACCATGGATATAAACATTAGTAGGGTGTCCCAGTAAGGATTGCCAGACTTTATTTAAGGTGAAATTCGGGACAAAATTCTATCCATGCGAGTTTACTTCAAAAGGTTAGGTTTAGATAATATATCATTTAGGTTTTTCAATTCTTACCGTAAAATATAAAATATATAAATTAATGTACCTACCTAAAAAATCATTTGAGAACTTCGGTCCAAGATTACGGCAAAATAATTATCAATACTTAAATACAGCCTTTAAGCCCCCGCATATCACGGTTCCTAACAAATCCTGCTAATTATAAATGCTCAAACGAACATCATGGAAGGCATATTCTCCGAAATAATTATCAAAGGTTGGGAGGGAGGGTTCTCCCAAGTACAAAATCTGCTGTCTCTCCATTCCCTACTCTATATTCAAATATAATTATGCCAACCTGTAGTTAGGACACAGCAGCCAACTCAGATGCCGCTAATGCTTCGCTGGCTAACAAGAAAACTACAACTATCACCCAACTATTCCTAAAAAAAAATCACTCAACTAAAATTTATCTGTATTCTTTGCACAGACATGATTTGTTTTCAAATTTTTTTTACACCAAAGTTATACTTCTCAGGGATTTAACCCTCGACCTTGGTGAGGTTATTAATATCTTGTCATGTTAGGTCAAATACTTTTGCACAAATATGACTTCATATATTTACTGAAGATTATACTAGTTAATAATTCATCTAGACAGGTATAACCCTCAACCTTTGTGAAGTTATTAACATCTTGTCATGTTAGGTAAAATACTTTTTATTGCACAAATATGACTTCACAGATTTACTGAAGGTTATTACTAGTTAATAATTGGTCTTGACATAATAATGATTACTGTTAAAAAAATTAATAATCCAAATACTATCGGATGATATTGAAGGTTCTCCCGAAGATTATTGACTCAATGAATCCCTGCCCCACGAACTCTTTCTTAAACAGTTAAACTAGACCACTTTGCGCTCTTAATTGAATAATCATTTCCATTCTATGCATCCACCAATCTCGCCTTAATTGTCTTTAATACCATAAAAGCGGATGGAACTATGTATATTAGTTTCGGAGAAATGTTACGGTAGTTCTTAAATCTAATAATTGAAATTTTGTTATTATTGGTACGTAGTGAATACCAAAGCATGACCCATAAAATCTTATAGGAAAAAAGACATTTTATTACCATATAATGTGGTGGTTTTATATATATAGTTATATGATTTAAAATGATCAAAATGGTCCTCGTAGTTAACTAAGCATACTAAGATTTAGCCGCCGTGAATGATCATTGAAACTATTGTGAATCATTTTGGGTATTTTAAACCACAAAACTAGATGACTTAAGCTATCAAACAAGTGAAATTTTCCAAAAGCTTATTTGTTCCAACAAAGAAAATTGAGTACCCATTGCGTTTCCTTTTCCTCATGTACAGCCTGTGACAGCTATATGTTCCTTCCCCCCCACTTACGATTAAGATTAACAATAACATTAAAACATTACCATACTTTCACAAAATTCATAGAAATTGACTATTTTTAATCCTTTTGTAAATAAAAAAACTCATCATGTCAACTGTCTCATTTTCTAGTTCTCCTCCTATTTTTATGATCGTACGATATGGATCAAATAAAATTCAATAAAAAGCTGAGAAATGTATTAAGTAGTGCCTCGCTATAACAAATGTTTTCCTAATAAATGATACGTTTATTAATAAAAAGAGAAGAAAATCAAACTTAAAATAGTGTTTAAAATCCCAGATGGGTCACCCATACTTTTATAACAAATGTTGAATTCTCATTAACTAGATATGCAGAAATCTCGCTATTTCCAACTGTTAACATGTCATTTATACACCATGTAATGCAAATATATATTTTTTAACTAACAAATGATAAGCTGTCATTAACACATTGTTTCTCATTCTCTGGCCTTTTTTTGTGACAGAGTATGTGTATATATAATTCCTTGTTCTACCACAGAACGAATGCAGCCAGCGAAATTCCCTAAATTATCTTTCCTTTTCATCGCCTGACTAATACTCTTTTCCTTTCCTATGTTTCTCTCCTAAAAAGAAAATCACAGAACAGGAGGGGAGGAGGGAGAAAACGGAGGAATTGCTAGGGCTTGGAACTTTTTTTAATTTCTACCAACATGGGAGCTTGTGCTACGAAGCCGAAGGTGTTGAAGGATGATGCTGAAGCTCCGGCGCAGGCTCCAGAGCAAGCTGTAACTGAGGAGCAGGACGCTCCGGCGGTGTTGGTAAAGGAGGAAAACAAGGTTGTTGAAACGGAGCTGGACGTTGAAGCTGCCGGTGATGACAAGGAGGAGTCCCTCAGCTCTTTGCTCAAAGAGGTAATTAGTTAATTACAATTTTGTTTTGTATCAATCGAGCAAGTACGTTTTACCTATTTGTTTTCAACGCATGAAAATTGATTGCTTGTAGTTGTGGGTTGGATCAATTGCACAAATTTCGTATCATGATCCGAGTAGTTGTTTCATTATAACCACAATTGTTAAATTCATAATATAAAGGTAAAGTCTCAATCCATAGAGTGTGAATAATTCTATCATCCTTACACATATTGATATGAATTTTGTTGGGAATTTACGGAGAACTTAGATCTTCTATTTTAGAATGGTAGAGATCTTAACGTGTCTTGTGTAAGAACCATCGAGTCACTTAATTTTGACATGCTGCTGTAGTGAAATGCGAACCTTGATATTATTCGAATACGTCACAAACAGAGATGATTTTTTTTTTTTGATAAGTTAGATGTCCTACCTAAGCAAAGCAGTTCGCAAGAATCAAAATAATCATAAATGAGTTTGGTTAAGGAAAGTAACAACGTTATGTTACTGAAGTGCATTTCTTCGTGCAGGATGAAGCTGAAGTAGTCACGGAACTACCACGAGAACCAGAAGCTGCACCTGCGCCTGCACCAGCTCCCGATCCTGTTAAGCAAGAGACCGAAATCCCTCCTGTGGTGGTCGAAGCAGAGAAGAAGCCTCAAGAGAGCGAGTGAATTAGTATCGATGTCTCATTTAAGATCACAAGTGGTATGGAGTTGACACCAAACGTCTCTGATGGTTTTTTGTGAGCTTCATTTTTTTTTTGTTTTGATAGTTGCCATACGTTCTGGATATGGTCTTTTGTGGTTGGGGTTATTTCATTAATTTATATGTCCATGTTTCATGAACTACTTAGGTTATTTATAAATGCAAGCATGCGAAATTTATTATGGGTTTCTAGTTCTTGAATGAGTCTCTCAAGTATGCTACGGCATGTAATAACGTTGGTTTGTGAAATTCAATAGAAGAGTGAACAGCATCCTAGACAAGGCATCGTATTCCTTTTTTGGGCATAAACGAGGATAATATGTCCTCTAAATTTGTTCATCAATCAGCCAAAATGAGAGCTCTTTTGAGTTAGTCAGTTACTTCTAAGTACACCACTAAGAACCATTTTTCTTCAGAATTACAGTTAGGGGTATGCTAATCCATCTCTCTTCACAAAATATTTTTAATACTCAAATAAGTCTAAGAAAGCTCTCCTGTACGAGTATCGGTCTAACGAACATTCTATTTACTCGACACGATACTCTCTATAGATAACCTCGTCTTAATAACAACTTAATCAAAAACATATAAAAGAATAATTACTCAATATTTTTGTCACCACTCGATAATAGACGTGACAAATTTTCGAAGAGTAAATATTTTACAACGCCAGAGATATGTAGAACAAAACTTAAATATATGCATGTGAAAAACATAAATTCAATATGAATTCTGAAAATTTAAATATCTTAGAAACCGAAAAAGACATGGTTTGATAATTTACCAAAAAAACACCAAGAAAAAGTCGATGATGCATATCGCCTCCTCTATGAATCATAGTATCAATCTGACACACCAAAATCTAAAATATACATATGGAAATATTAGTGACGAGCCATAAATTTAGCAAGTGAATTACAACAAATACGAATAACATAGTTCACAAAAAAACATAAATGAGAAGACTCATCACTATTTTAGCTATGTTATTGAATATTCACAAAAATCATGACAAGATCTTCATAGGGCACAAAAAATATCCCTCCATTCGCAAGACAGACCAAAAAATGACATGATATCCTCTTCACGAGTCTTGATAGTCCATATAACCTCTCGTTATTCGATTACACATACTTCAAATTATCCGATAGTCCCTTAAGCAATATATATAAACTAAGGGGTCTAATAAATATTGAGATAATCCTGCATATTAGAATAGAATATAGAACAAAATACAGATATCATACATAAGAATAATCAAAGAAAAATTAGTAGAGCATCACATCAAGCATAATGAGACATAATTCACTTACCTTGTACAGTCCCTAATTCCAACATGACCCCAATGTCCTATTCAAATTATAGGTTAATTTTTGGGAGAAACACGAAATTACAGTCAAGGGAGGAAAATGACGAGACTTAACCTCTAATTTTGAAATTCTTTATTCATTCCCTTAAGGGTTCCTGATTTGCTAGATTGTTTCTTCCATCTTTTGAAATCATACTTCGCGACTCTCCCACCAATACACATAAATTAGATTATAGTAACAAGATGCGAGCTTACCCTTCATTCCTAAATCCTAGCGAGTCTCTTAAATTACATTATAGTAATAAGATGTCCTCTTTATCTTCACAAAAAGGGAATTTTTTAAGTATCTTTGATGGTGAAAAATTGAAACTGTCAACCTTTATTTCAAGCCAATTTATGGCCTAAAATTTTGGTTTTGTCTAAAGGCGGCTAGGGTTAAGTGATAATTTTTCATATGCTCCTAGGTTATTGAAAAATATAATAATGTTATCAAAATTTTAATATTTTATTACTCTGTTTATTTAATTCTTATGTTTTTCCTCTCTTAAATAAAATTTGCTTCAAATTTACTTGGGTGGCTCATAGGTATGAATATTTTTCTTTCATTTCCGTACTTAGTTATTAGGCTTTTCTCTTTCTATGATTGTTCTACTATATTTTAACATATTCAATCAATGCCTTTACGAGTTGTTTTAAAATTCATAATTTTCACTGACACTTCCTCGTACTTGTACCATTTGAATTCAAATAATTTACATGTTTTTTTTTTCATTTGGTCACACATACATCAAGTTACTCATAGCCCTTTAAGCCATAAGTGCAAACTATGGAGGCCAATAAACATGAGATAATCATGTATGTCCGAATAGAATAGAATACATAAATCATACATATACATATACATATGACTTATTAAAGCGAAATCAACTTACTCGTGCATTCCCTAACATTTGTCTCTACAACTTCATGATTATCCCTCCAACGTCACCCCGAAGTCTTATATTCTAGATTAATTCCTAGGAAAAACATGAAAATTATAATCAAGGGATGATAATGGTGAGACTTACCCTCTGATTTCTACATCTTTGGCTTGTTACCTTGAGGATTCATGCTAGCTTGATCGTTTCCTCCAGTTTTCTAAAACATGATTTGTGAGTCTTACACTTTATTCCTAGCGAGTCTCTTGTGATCTCGTCCGCAACTACCACGTTCTCATCGGTTTGGATGTCCTTGTCGATTTCACAAAAAGGGAAATTTCGTGAGTATTTTTTTTTATCAAGAAAATTGTGGTAGACATTGTAACCGCAATTCCGAGAGGAATTCCCTTGCGAAGTGTTCCAGCTCTCTCCCAATGGCGGTATCGAGATTCGATTCGTGGAGCGGTCGTCCATCCTAGCCAGGGATCACCGCTAGGCTACCAACACATTGGTATTTCGTGAGTATCTTTGAATGGTGAAAAAGGGGAAACAGTTAGCAGCTATTTAAAGCTGGTTGATGGCCTAAAACCCTTGTTTTGCCCTCAAGCGGGTAGAGTTAAGTGGAAATTTTATGTATGCTCAACGGATTAGAAGTGCTCATTTGTCAAAATATCATCATGATATACGTAATTTAAAAAATTCTCCTACGGAATAAATTGGTCAAACCAATTGGACCACAATTCAAACAAACAACATAGCATCACACACACTCAATTTCTGAAGTTGGATATAATGTAAAAAGATGTACACTCCTTAATTATTTCGTTCCTATTTTTTGATAAATTGAATTAATTTGTATATCATTCATTTTTTAGTAATAATGTTTAACGTTATTTGGATTAGCGAAACAAGATATTATTACAATATGACAAAGTATGAAGGTTCAAACTCTGAAAAAATATAATTTTTAGTATAAAAGTTATACCTTTAAAAAAATAGTTCTGGAATGTAAAAAAGTTGACCAACACCTCTCCTATCGAATGTCATATTCTTTTATCAGCTAGCTATTCGTAATCCTTTGAAATGTACACTTATTGCGACAAAACTTTTGAAATGAAATTCTCCAAAATTAGTTCCTTTTCGTATTCAGTTGATGTCAGTTGAGTGAGTATTTTTATTTCTTCATCAATTCTCTTCACTTTCAATTACTTTTAATTTCTTTTCGTATTCAGTTGATTTGAGTTGGGTGAGTGTTTTTATTTCCTCACCAATTCTCTTCACTTTCAATTACTTGTTAGAAGAAAGAGAGGACATTTTTGATATTTCACAAAAAATATTCATGGTCAATTGGCTGATAAAAAAAATGACTGAAATGTCTCAAAACCTAAAAACAAAAAAAATTATGAGATGAACTTTTAATATCTAACTTCAATAACTTGGGTGTTTGCCCTTCCAAAACTCCAAATGTAGTAGCCCGTCAGGACCCAGCTAGTTAGGGTTGGTGGTCTGATGTTACTGGGTTTAGCCCACAACAAACAGAACAACGGTAAAATATAGTAGCCCGTCACTCTTCTGGGTATTGGATTTAATGGTTTATGAGCTACTACTTTTTCTTTCAAAAGTTGTGCCCGCCATGTGTTCGACTGTTTTCCTCAACCAGGGCTTTTCTGTTCCAAAATTATTCATCTATTGTTGTTATTAGTTGATAGCCACACACATTTGGTTGTTTTGCTTTGTTCGTGTTCGGGAGTTGACTGTGGCCAGCATTTTGCTTTTCAGCTATCACGCGTTTAGGCGATCAACGTTGTTGGTTCAACACCAGTCAATAACTGAATTAGTCAGGTGTTTTCCGGGAAATGCTCATGAGAAGATCCGTGAAGGTAGCTGCTAATGTTTATTCGTTGAATGCATCATGTAACCATAAAGCTGGGGGTAAGCATCTGTCTAATTGAAACTATTTCCGGAATGCAAGAGTGCATTTTCTGAATCGCCCCGATTTTGCCCATTTATAGCTGTTCGCACGTCATTGTGGAATATGGTATTCAGAACATTAAATTATTTACGTTGTTTCCTGTAGGTTATTTACTTAGAACGCATGATTTGGTGTCGACAGTGATGCGAAGGATCACATATTGTTACATGAACTATTCCACATCTGAAACTGCTAAGATGACCAGTGGCCAGGGTAATGGGAAAATGACCTTGGCTACAGACTTGGCTTGTCTTGTTGAGGAATCTTCTGATCTGAAAGAGAGAAGACCCAGGAGCCGGATGGAGCTCAAAAGGTTCCTCGAACACCGGATAAAGAAGAAGGTGAAGGATCAATATCTTGATGGAAAGTTTCACAGCCTTCTTATGAACGTAATTGCCGAACCAGAAACCTTGAAAGATGCTTACGATTGTATTAGGCTAAACTCAAATGTCGATATCATAGAAGATAGTTGTGATGTCGACTTTGAATCGATGGTGGAAGAGCTCCGTTCTGGAAATTTTGATGTGGGTGCAAATAATTTCTGTATTTCTACTAAAGGGCCTAAGAATGAGAAAGAAACCCTTGTCCTCCCTAAAGTGAAGATGAAAATTGTTCAGGAAGCAATTAGAGTTGTTTTGGAAATTGTTTATAAGCCTCACTTTTCTAAGATATCACATGGCTGTCGTAGTGGGAGGGGGCATTCTACCACATTGAAATACATCAGTAAAAAACTGTCCCATGGGAATTGGTGCTTTGCTCTGAACATACAGCAAAAGGTTGACAGTGTTGTCCTTGCAAAACTTATTTCCATGATGGAAGAGGAGATTGAAGATCCCAGCTTGTTCCATTTTATCCGAGTGATGTTTGATGCTTGCGTACTAAATTTTGAGTTTGGGGGATTCCCCAAGGGCCATGGTCTTCCGCAAGAGGGTGTCCTATCGCCTATACTCTTGAACATTTACCTTGGTAAGTTTGACCGCGAGTTTTCTAAGCTTTCACTCAAATATGAAGCTCTTGAACCAGGTCTCGAGGGTCGTGGAAGTGAGCATAGTTCCTACTTGCGTAGCTGGTTCAGGAGGCAGCTGAAGGACCACGTCAACAATGACATTGGTGAAAACCCTGGTCCGAAAATTCACTGCTGCCGCTTTATGGATGAGCTATTCTTTGTAATTGCTGGGTGCAAGGAGACTGCTCTTAGTTTGAAGTTTGAGGTTGAGAATTATTTGCGGAACTCATTGCAATTGAATGTGGGCGATGAAACAGAAATATTACCTTGTACTGGACCTCAAGCAATTCGCTTTGTAGGCTCTTTACTTCAGATGGAACAGAGTCCAGCAATTCAAGCTTCACACAAGTTGATGGAGAAGGTCTCATTATTTGCTTCCCAGAAACAAGAGGCTTGGGATATTGGTACTCTAACAATTGGAAAGAAGTGGTTGGCCCATGGTCTGAAGAAGGTTAAAGAATCAGAGATAAAACATTTAGCTGACAGAAGCCCTCTGTTGAGCCAAATTTCCTGCTTCCGAAAAGATGGAATGAAAACTGACCATTGGTACAAGCTCTTGATTAAAATATGGATGCAAGATGTAAATCCCAAGTCAGCAAAGAGTGAAGAGCAGATCCTATCAGAGCTTATTGCAGAACCAGCCATTCCGCACGATCTGAAAGATTCGTTTTATGAATTTCAGACGCGTGCAGAAGCCTACATTCAGTCGGAGACAAATAAAACCCTTGCCCTCTTTTCGACTCCTACAAGTTTGTCCAACAGAACCAATTTCAAAGTTATTGCGCCTATTAATGTCATCAGAAAGCGCTTGCGTCGGTATGGCTTGACTACATCAAAAGGACACTCTTGCATGGTTCCGGAACTCATCCTTCTAGACCACGACCAAATCATTGACTGGTTTTCAGGAATAGTGCAGCGCTTGCGTAGCTGGTATAGAGACTGTTTCAACTTCACCGAGTTAGAGCTTACTGTTGGTGATCAAGTTAGGAAATCTTGCATTCGCACTTTAGCAGTGAAGTATAGGATTCACGAGAGTATAATAGAGAGGCGGTTTGATTCTGAACTTTGCAAACTTCTACCAGGAGGAGATGCAGAGCAGGAGAAAGAAAATGATAATTCAAATATCTCGGCTATAGACACGGATGAAGGGTTGATGTATGGCATATCATATTCTGGCCAATGTCTGCTATCTTTAGCAAGAATGGTAAGTGAGTCAAGGCCTTGTAACTGCTTTGTTATGGGATGCTCGGCTGCTGCAAAGTCTGTTTATACTATTCATGCGATGGAACGACAGAAGTTTCCTGGCTGGAAGACGGGATTTTCTACTTGTATTCATCCCAGCTTGAATAGGAGGAGGATCGGCTTATGTGGGAAGCATCTTAAAGACTTGTATCTTGGTAGTATATCACTTCAATGCATCGATTTTGCTTCGTGGAAATAATGACTTCGGTGGTCTATTGACTTGGAAGTTACGGTATGGCTCAAAGAAAGTTGGAAGTAACAGAAGCATGGCAGCAACTGTGGAGAAGTGGCACGACGGCCTGCATTCTGCAGATATAACAGCCAGGCCCTTGTTCAGCTCAAAATTTGATCCGTGAAGCCATAACATCTTATGCACTATTGACTTTCCCAGGAAGAACGAAAAATGTTGAACTCGACAATTAGAAGACCGAGAACGTGAATTTACATTTCTTTCCTACTCTAGTGCGGATGAGGAGAAAGTTCTTCGCAGAGTACTAAGTACCAATTACTTGCAAATCGTATTCTGCAATTGCCAGTCTTTTGTTTGGCAGCGGGTATGATCATTCGAGTCTATTGATGATATAGTCTTTAGGTTGCGATACAAGATTAAAGTTTTTTTTCTGTGTGAAAAGGTTTTAAAGAAGCCTGCGGCTGCTATCTCGCATTTCACATACAAGAGAATTCCATGCTTTCATCTTTGTCAAGTGTAATTGGACGATGCAAATGATTTTGATTGTTTGATGAATGATCAATGTTTACCCTAAAAAACTAACGGATTGATGAGCCTCACATTACCAACTCAACTCATTTTACTCAATTTTTTACATACACCTACATTTTTACCCGAATCTATCTCCAATCAATAAATAATAATATCTTTTTTATTCAAATCATCATCATAAATCCAATTTATTTTAATTTCTCTCTCATCCACATATTATCTAACATTATTTTGTAAACTTGTAAATTTTTATAAATATTTGTAAATGTAAATTTGGTAATTTGCATTAAACATTTCATTTATAAAATAAAAATATAATTTCTCAAATAAAACATTGATTATAAATAAATTAAGTATCACAGAGAATGCAAAAATATGTTAACATTTGAAATTTATTTATAAAATAGTTGAAAATTAGGAATCTATATTACCATTCGAGTTGCAAACTCTTTTGAATTCGGAAAACAAGGATTATAAGATGGCTCAAAATTTTGAGAGTTATAATTATTTGGATCGATAACAGAAAAAAGAAGATAAAAATTTAAATTGAGTTTGAAAATATATTAATATTTGGAGCCTATTTATAAGGACTAAAAAAATGACTATTTGCATATTATTTAATTTTTTAAGAATTACAAATAATTTTAAATTTTTTTGACACAAATCCTATCTTTAAAAAATTAATTTGAATGAATAATATTATGTATAAAATATACGAAGTAAAATTTAAAAAAGGCAGACGTGGATGGAGCAACCCGAGACGGGCCATGGGGGGTTTCAAACCCATCTTTTTTTCTCCCTAGCACATGTACGGGATACAAAGTTTGGTGTTGGAGATAGTCGAAGAGCTGAGGATCAGAGGCACCGCATCGACCCTCTATGCCGAGATTGGATTGGGTGCCAAGGATTAAAACTCTCCATATATAGGAACTACAATTTGGGCCATTAGATCGGAATATATTCTTAAATATTCTGATCTAATGGCTATTAATTACCAAGGGCATTTAAGACTTTTGTTCAAAACTAATAAATCTTAATAATTAATGTTTCCTACTTTTTAGGTAGTAGTTCCTACTTTTTAAGTAATGATTGCTACTTTTTAGATATTCTTAAATTTTAAACCAGCAATTAATTAGCAAAAGAAGATTTGAACAAAAACTGTTCACATTCCCCCGCCCTCGTCGATCTCGTGAAACCAGCAATGCAACCAAAAAAACCAGTAATTCAATCCCTTAAACCAGCAATGCAACCCCTCAAACCAGCATTGCAACCAATGAAACCAGCAAAACAACCAAACAAACTAGCAATGCAACCAACTGAACCAGCAATATAACCAAATAAACCAGCAATGCAACCAATTGAACTAGCAATGCAACAAAATAAACTACCAATGTAACAAAGCAAACCAGTAATACAACTGAACAAACTATTAATGCAACCAAAAAAACTAGTAATTCAATCCCTTAAACCAGCAATGCAACCCCTCAAACCAGTATTGGAACCAATGAAACCAGCAATACAACCAACAAACCAGCAATGCAATGCAACCCCTCAAACCAGCATTAGAACCAATGAAACCAGCAATACAACCAAACAAACCAGCAATGCAACCAACATAACAAGCAATGCAACTAAATAACCACCAATACAACAAAGCAAACCAGTAATACAATTGAACAAACCATTAATGCAACAAAAAAACCAGTAATTCAATCCCTTAAACCAGTAATACAACCCCTCAAACCAGTATTGGAACTAATAAAACCAGCAATACAACCAAATAAACCAGCAATGCAACCAACTGAATTAATAATGCAACCAAATAAACCAGCAATGCAACCAACCAAACTAGCAATGCAACCAAATAAACCAGCAATGCAAATCAACCAAACCAATAATGCACGGTGGTGACTTTTCATCTACCAACTAGATAATGGAATTGAAAGATGGACGGTTTGTTTTAGGGTTAATTAGAGAGAGATAATTATGGCATAAAAATAGATGGTAACTTTTCTTCTTCCAAAATTAATGGGCGGTTAATAAAGGATAATTAATGGAGAGAGAAACATAAATGGAGAATTACACATATAGCCTCCTCCCTATATAGGGAGAGTTTTAATCCTTGGCACCCAATCTAATCTCCTCTATGCCAACACCTGGCGAGCGCTTGATGCTCTTGGCATTTCCTCCAAACTCACTTTAGTATACAATGCCAGTAAAATATTAGTATATATTTGTATGTATGTATTTACGTATGTTCTTTCTTTTATTTAGTTTCACTAAGATTTTTCTTTCTAATTCAATGATCGATCGATCTATCTCTCTTAATTTTGATAGGATTTATGCAATCAATATGGGCACCAAACATGTTAAAAAAAAAATTCTTTGTTAAATCCAGCAAGTGAATTTGTTAGGTAACAACACTAGATTTTAGAGAGTTCTTGGAAAATCAAGAAAGAGAGAGAGAGAGAGAGAGAGAGAGAGAGAGAGAGAGAGAGAGAGAGAGAGAGAGAGA